>JAQFVV010000145.1:1957399-1969102 GCA_028023455.1 Epiperipatus broadwayi
TTGAAATTATGGAAAAAAAATATGAACTTAATTTTGTTGGTTTAAAATTTCTAAGTTACATGCAATTTAATTAAGGGTAGACTAAAATATTTATATTTTTTATTGTTTTCCATTAGGAGAAATTTGTATGTCATTTTTAATAAAAGCAAGTTGTCAACATTTTGAGTGTATCTCTGATTTATGACTAAAGAGAATTTTTTTTTTGTTTTGTGAATCACTTAACTGAGATTAAGAACAATGTTAGAAATACAAATAATTCTGTTTAACAATTACATACAACATTATTCATACAAATGTTACTAATTACAATGTATAATTTAACTGTAAAAATATAATAATCTACAAACAGTCCACTAAAGAAAGACAATGATTTCTAAAACAGTAAATCTAGTGAACAGTAAAAGATAAGATATGACAAATAGGATTCTCTAACTGCTGGATTATACATTTCTGGAAAAATATATTATGGTTATATAAAAAAATGGCTGAAGCAACTTTAACAACTTAATTCTATACAATCAAAAAATCATAAAGCATTTTATATCTAGACTTAAAAATTGATTTTAGTCAACTTCACATCAACTTCTTATTGACAGCTATGAATACATATTTACTTTATATTTTTGCAAAAGATTTGTATGTACTTTTCTAATTTTTTTTAATATTGTTATAAATACGAAATTGACCTTACTTAAAAATTATGGCAGAGTGCGGCAAAAACATAGGTCAATGCAAACTTTTTCTTTTTAAAAAAAAATTATATTATATATATATAGTGTACCAATCAAAAATACACACTAATATGCAAATTTTCCAAGGGTAATCTGCATGCAGCTCCACCTACCAGTATCACATGATCAAAAAAAACCTTTTTATATCCCACTAAACTCAGTTAGATACAAGAGACTCTTATCATATTTTAATTACCATTATGGATTGCAATAAAAAACAAGTGCTAGAATAATGAAAAATTATGATTTATTTACATGTATATATATAATCACCAACTGAAGTAATAATCTAACCAAGGTATTTGTAATTGTTAACTTCTTCTAACTCATCATAATCAATCTTTATTTTCATTTTTTGAGAAAATCCATTGAATATTATTTTAGTATTTTTCACATTTATCTTTAGTCCTACTTTCATACTTTTATCTGATAACTCCTGCAACATTTTCTGAAGCTCTAAAGCATTATTTGCAAAAACAACTACAACATCTGCAAAATCTCTCTTAAATAATCTCCTTTAGTTTCCCATTTTAATTCACAACATACTTCTTGCAGCACTGCTGTAAAAAGTTTTGGAGATATGGAGTCACCCTGTCTTACACTCTTTTTAATGTTGACATAATGGATGAAATTAATCATATAATTAAACTTGGTTGGAATGCTTTTGGTAGAAATAATTTGATATTGAAAGGAAATATGCCTATGTGTTTGAAAAAGATTTTTAATGTTTTACCATTTCCTACTTATAGATCTGAGACTTGGACACTTAATACAAGAGCAATACAGAGACTTCAGACCACTCAAAGAAGTTTAAGAGATACATATTAGGAGTAGCAAGAAGAGATCCAAAATGCAATATATGGGTAAGAGAACAAACAGGTGTTACTGACCTCATTGAAAAAATTAAAAGACAAGTGGAGTTTGGCTGGATATATTGTTAGAAGAGATGATAATACATGGATAATTGAAATCTTAAACCGGATTTCAAGAGATTGTAAAAGACCCAGAAAGACACCATGTGTGAAATGGATGGATGTGGATGAAATAAGAAAGTATGCAGGGGTGATGTAAAGAAGAGAAGTTAAAAATTAGAAAAGATGGATTGAACTAGGAGAGATATTCATCCTGCAGTGGATTGATAATGGTTGATGATAATGATGATGCCATAATCATCAAACAAATAATAACATAATTGACAAAAAATGTTGGAAAACATCTGTTTATTAATCTTTTATCTGAGATTGAATTCCGTATAGCAACACTTAATGATCTATGTCTTATCAGTTATATTTAATTTCCCTAGCTAGTTTGATGCAAAATTTATATGGTTAAATATTTATTGTCTCATTATGCATGGGTAATATATATTCCTATCCATCTTAATTGTCCCTGGGTAGATATAGACTTGCTGAAAATAGTACTGCCAATTAATATAACTGATTAATGTCAATCATACTCACAGACCCAAGGATATGCCAAAAATCACTTATATAAATTTTACTATTAGGAGGTTGATATTAATCTAAAGCATTTCAGGCTGCAGTGCTTGGACAATTATTCTAAGCAAATAGATTATAAGCGAATAATGGAACTGTCACTTGTGTCAGATAAATGCCTGTTTCAATAGCATTTAAATAAATATCACCAAATGCCTAGGTAGGAATTCTGCATCTATCTGGCATTAGTGACTGTGATTTAACTAACTGGTAGGAATGGCATCTACCTAGTAAACAATGATGATGATGATGATGATGATGATGATGATGATGATAATAATAATAATAATAATAATAATAATAATAATAATAATAATAATAATAATAATAATAATAATAATAATAATAATAATAATAATAATAGTACAACAAGTGAGAGCAACATGATATGTATCTGCTTTACACTTGTTAATGAATAATGAAAAAATATATAAAACATATGATATATGATAGGAATGTACATCTACTAAATAATTATATGGTAGTAATATGCATCTACTGAATAAATACTGCTCAAATTAATCTAAAAGCGGATGGATGCTAATAATTAGTGATCAAAATTCATCATCATTAGTTTAAAAAGATATTAAATAATATTATGATCTTAATATCGGGCTAAACATTATGTAGGTGAAATTCATTATCATTATTTATTATAGAATATGTTAAACAGTATTATATTTTTAGTTTATTCATTTTATATCGTAATTTTAGAATATTTCAATAGCACAATTAACTAATATTGAGTTTAAAGTGAAAAGGATTTTACTAATAAGAATATCAAGTTTGTGCATTTTGCTTATATTTTACTACTTGAATAAAAATAATTTATAGGTTGCTGATGGTTAGTGTGGAATTATATTAATTTCTATATGTACATGGTAACACATATTTATAATTGATCATTATTATTATTAACAACAATTTAGTGAATCTAGAAAGTGAGTGTTAAATAAGGTTAGGTATTCATATTGATGATTGGTGCAGGCGACCATTTTGCAGCTATGAATCTCTCATTGGATGTCACTGGTTTTCATCTTATACTATTATTATTATATTA
Source organism: Epiperipatus broadwayi (assembly GCA_028023455.1). Taxonomy (NCBI): domain Eukaryota; kingdom Metazoa; phylum Onychophora; class Udeonychophora; order Euonychophora; family Peripatidae; genus Epiperipatus; species Epiperipatus broadwayi. The sequence continues at coordinate 1,960,687 of JAQFVV010000145.1, forward strand.
GGAGGTTGTTAGTTTTTAACAGTTTTGTGGAAAGGCCTGACACAATATCTTATAAAGTAGTCATGATTTTAATGGATATGCTTGGATGGTACAGTGTATCAAGGAGATTATTCATCTTTTATTATGTGTTTCACTGTGTCCATATAGTTGTTGATAGACACCTGGATATTTATTTCAAGTATATTCACACAATATTTTCCTGTATCTATATAGGTGCTGATAGACACCTGGATATGTAGTTCAAGTATATTTAGACATGATCCTAGACTGATATTATTTTGATCATTGTAGACATGTTATTTTAGTAATGTGACCCTGTTGCATCAAGCAGAGAGCCAATGTTGTGTAAGTGTTTATTGTTCATTAGTTGTGGTCATAAATAACTTAAAGAAGGTGGGAAAGTTATATTCTTATGGATTTTATGAATATATGTGACCCAGCTAGCTTCCAATCTAATGTAGGTAAAGTAATGTACTAAAGAAATTATTGAAACCAAGAGTGCAATTGGTTTGTACTAATAAACTCAAGGTTTTGTAGCTGTTTGTATTATGCTTTAGTAAAATAATAAATTTCAGCACCTAAATAAATATCTTATGGATAAAGAGAATTCATAAACAAGAAAATCAGATATGAATATCATTCATGCTTATTTGAACTTAAGAAAAATGTGTAATTGCGATTAAATAGTAGAGCAATAATACTAATCCTTAAAAGGGAATAATTATGGTGACAAGGTATTATATTATCAGATTTTTTTTTCTGAACACAAACAATGCTTATTAATAATGTTATTCAGGATATCTTGACAAGTACCAAAATTTGGGTGTGGATATTTAATATAATATTTTGTTCCAATATTTAAATTATTTGTTTTGTTGTATGTTTCATCTGTAAATAAAATGTAAATATTAGTGTAAATAAATGTTAGTGTAATCTTTGTAATATGCTAATTATTGCTTTGCTTTCGTGATTATTCCAGATCACGAATCACCAATTCGGTTAATTTCTGGCCATTACAGTTCAACGGAATTCTTATTGATTACATATTTCAATTTCATTGTCAATCCATCATTGCAATCATAAGTGCTGATTATCATATACTCTTTGGGATTTGATAAATAGAATTATTTAATTCATTTAATGAATGATTAATATAACCCATTATTATTTTCCAGCTATAAACAAATACCTGTAGTACAGTTTAAGCATTGTGGTTTATGCATAATTCAATCAATAGAAAGTATAATATGCTAGTTGTGAAATCAATTAATGAGTTTGTAATGGGGTATTGTTCACTATGTAAATTATTTTAATATCACAACTAGATAAAAGATTCAAACCAGACTATTAGTTGTAATGTCTCATAGTTATACTGGTGTTTTTGCACATTGAGTGTCAGTAAAATGAACCCTCTTGCCTAACTTAAATGTGCCTTGATTTGGACTTATCAAAATTAGAATCCTGAGATATAGTTATGAAGATGTTTCATTATTTAAGTGTATCATGCAAGTGATGTAGAAAATAAGACCACAATTTTGTTGATGGCTGATAGTTGGGGAACAGTTGGTTACAATATATATTAATCTTTTCATTTTTTGTAATTCATTTTATGAATTCAGATACCTGTAGAGATTTTGCAGAACAGTGGATATAAACATAGCTACATCTGCAAAGCCTCTATGAGATTGTTCTTGCTGACTGCATGTGTCTGTTAATTTTGTATTTTCTATCTTATTCAATGAGAAACATACAATGGTATTCCTTTTGATGAATTATGGCTGGTCTCTTTCCTAAAGCTATAAGACACTTTGAACTTACGCAGCATACAGTTTGCATATAAACTGGGCACAACAATCAATGGAATTGTTTTCCATCATTTTAGAGCATCTTCTTAGGATTTTATGATGGACTTAAGCTTACCTCAGCTGGCTTGGTTAGAATGGAGTAGAGGGTATGCTTCTCTACTCTTCCATAATAAAACACATGATTGCAATAATATTTTCAACAATGATTCCAATGATCAAGACAGAATAATTGAATGAATCAAAAACCAAAAGTATTATAATCAATCTTCTGGGAGACCATTACAAAAATTAGTTTGAAAAGGGATTATAATAAAATAAAAGATAATATTTTTGACTAGACAACATATGATATTAATCTCCTAATTAGCTGCTCTAATTATCTAGAACTCAATTACATGTGTAAAAATAATGTGATTTCTGCCCACCTAATTATAAAATAAACTTACACTTGGTAATTAATAAAATATTCTCTAAACATTGTTTAAATCAGTAGTCTTCATTCCCTGGTCTACAGACCAGTGCCAGGCCACAGAAGTTTTTACCAGTCCATGTTATTAGATGGGCAGGAAAGTTTGTAATAACAAAATAATAAGATTTTGAACTTTTAATTAATATAAACAATTTTTATTTATTTTTTCATCACATTTTTACCAATTAAAAAAAAGAAACAGAACGAAAAGAAAATCTAATCAATCATACATAAATTAAGTTGTTTTTCTATTTATCACAGATGTTTATTGGAAGGGGGGAGGTAGAATTAAATTTATTATTATTTTTTTTAAAAAATTCAAAATTAAAAAAAAAGTTTTTTATTATACAAACTCCATAGATATAACTTCATCTTGTATATTTAACATTAAATACAGATATTACATTTATCATAATCATTGTCATGTCATTACACTAGTTGTGATATTTCCCAACATTCAGGTGAATAACATTTTATTCTTGCATGTTTTAACAATGAAATAATAAATGTAGAAATGCAAGCACAATGAGAACGTTTGTTATTGTACTGTTTTCTATAGACTCGAGAAAGGGTGTTCAGCATGTAAAGGTAAGCAGCATTATTACAGTACACAGTAATTAGTGTGCTGTTTGGTCAGTTATAACAATTACACTAATCTAAATCTAAAAAGTTTACATCTTTAAGAAAATTAATCTGTAAACTTCTGCCAGTCTGCGACACCTTATCCTTATTTTTTGCCGGTCTGTAGGTGTGAAAATGTTGAAGACCACTGGTTTAAATTACTTAAAATCAATTTAGAATTAATGAGGTCTAATATATTTTATCCATGCACATACTTATATATATATTTTATCTAGTAAAAATGTTGTAATAGCCTTCATTTACAAATTTCTAATGAATTTTTAAGTGATATACATGAAGCATATATATATTTCTTCATATCAGTACTGTCCACCAATAATAATAATAATAATAATAATAATAATAATAATAATAATAATAATATAGTGCGCATGTGCGAGTATGCTCTGAACATTGTGATTGAACGTCTAATTTCTATCATTTATTAATTATATTTTTACTGGAGTTAAACCCTCAAAATTGTGACTTACTTCTGAATAAGACAAAGGCAAGTACTTTTATATATATATATATATATATATATATATATATTGTGTGTATATTGATTAAACATCTTTAATTAATTCACTTTTGCAGTTGGCGGCAAGCAATCATATTAACATGGCCGCCACTAGTCCAAAGCCACGTGGAGAAATTCCACCCACGGATGCTGACATTACTAAATTGCTGGCCAAAGATAAAGTTTCAAATAAAAATGCTTTCTTTTTTAATAAGAACTTGGACTCAAATCCGAGATTTAGAAAAACAACAACAGCAGATATAGCAGAACTAGATTTAAAAGCCACTTCAAATGAAGAAAACCAAGTAAGCTCCCCAATTATGTGGACGGAAGATCAACTGTCGAACATCTCGGAGAAATTCAATGAAACTTTGCCAAAGGGTCTTTTTGCTTCCTTTACATGATTCTTTACAGAACAGTCTGTAATTCTAGAAATTACTGATCTCAACTGTTCTTTATATAAATTCCCTAAGGAATTATTATATGAAGCTCTTAGCCACAACAACTTATGGGATAGTATTCTGTGAATAGCAGATCATCCCAATTCTCGATATCTCATACTGGAATTTTTTAACACAGAGCAAAGAAATCTTTTTTTAAAAAAAATCAAAATCCTCGGCAATTACGCGCTTATAACAATAAATCAGAATAGACAGAATGTAATTTCTGGCATCTTGAAAAATGCCTTTTTAAATTATACTGTCAACGATTTTAAAAGATTAATTGAACCGTTTGGAACAGTGATACAATTTCAACCAATTTACTTGAAAAATACCCCCATCCCCATCTATAGCAATAACTATGAGTACAAAGTGAAATTGCATAATAATGTAGAATCGCTAAACATACCTATGCAAATCACTGATCATGAAGCAACCCTACTTCTGATTATACGTGGATTAAAACCTCAATGCTTATAATTTAGCTAATTTTACCTAAATATGACAAAACCAGTAAAAAAATTCATTCAAAATATAGTACTGTACACCAGCATGTTCTTAGCGGGTTTTAAGCTTGGAAATACAGCCAGGTGACAAATTCATAAAAATTGATGAATTTAAATACTTTAACATTGCAGTTCAGTACAATTCAGCTAATTCTACCGAAATGTGACAAAATCAGTGAAAAAATTTCATTAAAAATATATTACTGTATACCAGCATGTTCATAGCGCGTTTTAAGCTTGGAAATGAAGCCTGGTTACAAATTTTTAAAAATTGATGAATTTGAATACTTTAACATTGCAGTTCAGTATAATTTAGCTAATTTTACCTAAATATGACAAAACCAGTAAAAAAATTCATTCAAATTATAGTACTGTACACCAGCATGGTCTTAGCGGGTTTTAAGCTTGGAAATACAGCCAAATTACACATTCCTAAAAATTGATGAATTTGAATACTTTAACATTGCAGTTCAGTATAATTTAGCTAATTTTACCGAAATATGACAAAATCAGTGAAAAAATTTATTAAAAATATATTACTGTTTACCACCCTGTTCATAGCGCGTTTTAAGCTTGGAAATACAGCCTGGTTACAAATTTTTAAAAATTGATGAATTTGAATACTTTAACATTGCAGTTCAGTATAATTTAGCTAATTTTACCTAAATATGACAAAACCAGTAAAAAAATTCTATCAAAATATATTACTGTATACCAGCATGTGCATAGCGCGTTTTAAGCTTGGAAATGAAGCCTGGTTACAAATTTTTAAAAATTGATGAATTTGAATACTTTAACATGGCAGTTCAGTATAATTTAGCTAATTTTACCTAAATATGACAAAACCAGTAAAAAAATTCATTCAAAATAGAGTACTGTACACCAGCATGGTCTTAGCGGGTTTTAAGCTTGGAAATACAGCCAAATTACACATTCCTAAAAATTGATGAATTTGAATACTTTAACATTGCAGTTTAGTATAATTTAGCTAATTCTACCGAACTATGACAAAATCAGTGAAAAAATTCATTAAAAATATATTACTGTATGCCAACATGTTCATAGCGCGTTTTAAGCTTGGAAATACAGCCAGGTGACAAATTCATAAAAATTGATGAATTTAAATACTTTAACATTGCAGTTCAGTACAATTTAGCTAATTCTACCGAAATATGACAAAATCAGTGAAAAAATTCATTAAAAATATATTACTGTATACCAGCATGTTCATAGCGCGTTTGAAGCTTGGAAATGAAGCCTGGTTACAAATTTTTAAAAATTGATGAATTTGAAAACTTTAACATTGCAGTTCAATATAATTTAGCTAATTTTACCTAAATATGACAAAACCAGTAAAAAAATTCATTCAAAATATAGTACTGGACACCAGCATCTTCTTAGCGGGTTTTAAGCTTGGAAATACAGCCAAGTTACACATTCCTAAAAATTGATGAATTTGAATTCTTTAACATTGCAGTTCAGTATAATTTAGCTAATACTATCGAAATATGACCAAATCAGTGAAAAAATTCATTAAAAATATATTACTGTCTACCAGCATGTTCATAGCGCGTTTTAAGCTTGGAAATACAGCCAGGTGACAAATTCATAAAAATTGATGAATTTAAATACTTTAACATTGCAGTCAGTACAATTAAGCTAATTCTACCGAAATATGACAAAATCAGTGAAAAAATTCATTAAAAATATATTACTGTATACCAGCATGTTCATAGCGCGTTTTAAGCTTGGAAATGAAGCCTGGTTACAAATTTTTAAAAATTGATGAATTTAAATACTTTAACATTGCAGTTCAGTAGAATTTAGCTACTTTTACCTAAATATGACAAAACCAGTAAAAAAATTCATTCAAAATATAGTACTGTACACCAGCATGGTCTTAGCGGGTTTTAAGCTTGGAAATACAGCCAAATTACACATTCCTAAAAATTGATGAATTTGAATACTTTAACATTGCAGTTCAGTATAATTTAGCTAATTCTATCGAAATTTGACCAAATCAGTGAAATAATTCATTAAAAATATATTACTGTATACCAGCATGTTCATAGCGCGTTTTAAGCTTGGAAATGAAGCCTGGTTACAAATTTTTAAAAATTGATGAATTTGAATACTTTAACATTGCAGTTCAGTATAATTTAGCTAATTCTATCGAAATTTGACCAAATCAGTGAAATAATTCATTAAAAATATATTACTGTATACCAGCATGTTCATAGCGCGTTTTAAGCTTGGAAATGAAGCCTGGTTACAAATTTTTAAAAATTGATGAATTTGAATACTTTAACATTGCAGTTCAGTATAATTTAGCTAATTCTACCGAAATTTGACCAAATCAGTGAAATAATTCATTAAAAATATATTACTGTATACCAGCATGTTCATAGCGCGTTTTAAGCTTGGAAATGAAGCCTGGTTACAAATTTTTAAAAATTGATGAATTTGAATACTTTAACATTGCAGTTCAGTATAATTTAGCTAATTCTACCGAAATATGACAAAATCAGTGAAAAAATTCATTAAAAATATATTACTGTATACCAGCATGTTCATAGCGCGTTTTAAGCTTGGAAATGAAGCCTGGTTACAAATTTTTAAAAATTGATGAATTTGAATACTTTAACATTGCAGTTCAGTATAATTTAGCTAATTCTATCGAAATTTGACCAAATCAGTGAAAAAATTCATTAAAAATATATTACTGTATACCAGCATGTTCATAGCGCGTTTTAAGCTTGGAAATGAAGCCTGGTTACAAATTTTTAAAAATTGATGAATTTGAATACTTTAACATTGCAGTTCAGTATAATTTAGCTAATTTTACCTAAATATGACAAAACCAGTAAAAAAATTCATTCAAAATATAGTACTGTACACCAGCATGTTTTAAGCTTGGAAATACAGCCAAATTACACATTCCTAAAAATTGATGAATTTGAATACTTTAACATTGCAGTTCAGTATAATTTAGCGAATTTTACCGAAATATGACAAAATCAGTGAAAAAATTTATTAAAAATATATTACTGTTTACCACCCTGTTCATAGCGCGTTTTAAGCTTGGAAATACAGCCTGGTTACAAATTTTTAAAAAATGATGAATTTGAATAATTTAACATTGCAGTTCAGTATAATTTAGCTAATTTGACCTAAATATGACAAAACCAGTAAAAAATTTCATTCAAAATATAGTACTGTACACCAGCATGTTCTTAGCGGGTTTTATGCTTGGAAATACAGCCAAATTACACATTCCTAAAAATTGATGAATTTGAATACTTTAACATTGCAGTTCAGTATAATTTAGCTAATTTTACCGAAATATGACAAAATCAGTGAAAAAATTCATTAAAAATATATTACTGTATACCAGCATGTTCATAGCGCGTTTTAAGCTTGGAAATGAAGCCTGGTTACAAATTTTTAAAAATTGATGAATTTGAATACTTTAACATTGCAGTTCAGTATAATTTAGCTAATTTTACCTAAATATGACAAAACCAGTAAAAAAATTCATTCAAAATAGAGTACTGTACACCAGCATGGTCTTAGCGGGTTTTAAGCTTGGAAATACAGCCAAATTACACATTCCTAAAAATTGATGAATTTGAATACTTTAACATTGCAGTTCAGTATAATTTAGCTAATTCTACCGAAATATGACAAAATCAGTGAAAAAATTCATTAAAAATATATTACTGTATACCAGCATGTTCATAGCGCGTTTTAAGCTTGGAAATGAAGCCTGGTTACAAATTTTTAAAAATTGATGAATTTGAATACTTTAACATTGCAGTTCAGTATAATTTAGCTAATTCTACCGAAATATGACAAAATCAGTGAAAAAATTCATTAAAAATATATTACTGTATACCAGCATGTTCATAGCGCGTTTTAAGCTTGGAAATGAAGCCTGGTTACAAATTTTTAAAAATTGATGAATTTGAATAATTTAACATTGCAGTTCAGTATAATTTAGCTAATTTTACCTAAATATGACAAAACCAGTAAAAAAATTCATTCAAAATATACTG
>JAQFVV010000145.1:1969602-2087102 GCA_028023455.1 Epiperipatus broadwayi
AATCTCTTATAAATAAATATTAAATAATTTAGGACCATTATAACTAAATTGCTTCCTACTGGATGTTTTAAGAAAATTAAGTAAAGCTAACTGATATTTAGTAGATAAACGAGTATTTACTAAAAAACACTAATAATAATAATAATAATAATAATAATAATAATAATAATAATAATAATAATAATAATAATAATAATAATAATAATAATAATAATAATAATAATAATAATAATAATAATAATAATAATAATAATAATAATAATAATAATAATAATAATAATAATAATAATAATAATAAAATAAAAAAAATAATAAAAAACAAAACAAAAATAATAATATATCATGTTTTTTAAAATAACTGGTAATATTAAAAAAAGGTAATTAAATATATTTAAAGATTAATATAATAATACATTTGATCACTTTTACGCATTTAAAAAAAAAATATGAATTTTCATTTCAATAAAAATTTTATTAACAATAAATAGTGATTACATACTAATAAAGAATAAATAAATGAATAAATTGTACAATAATATGATTATATAATGTTCTATATGTCATCTGGCTAGATTATGTTATGAGAGCACAATGTTATACTCTTATGTGGTTAGGTATAGTGAAGAGATTCAAAGAACTTGTTTAATGGTATTAGCATTTTTAATATAAACATGAATATTTTCTTTTATAAATGACTATTCTATAATGCTGGGTAGGTGGGAATTGATAATCAGGAAAAGGAAAGAGCAATTAAAGACCAGGTGTCAGCAAAGACTTTACTGGAGGCAAGGAGCTGGTCACGTTTCTTGATTTTTTTGAGCGTTTGATAGAACAATGGTATGATTTGTGGCGGGGGTAATTCCATGAGACATTTGCATCTCACTATCCATATGGAATAAAGGACAAAGGTAGAAAGCCTTATTATTGAAAAAAAACCCATTATGAATGGCTTTTTCGAGTGAGAAAATCATATCAGGTCTTATGTTGGAATTGATTATAATTATATCTTTCAGAGTTTTAAGTCTTGGGCACCGATGTATAATATGGTCTATGGTTTCATCTTCACGAGCACACAGACCACATATAGGGTCAATGCTGGTAAAACCTCTTCGGTGATAAAGAAACCAATTCATGGGTAGCGCATTAAGATTTATTTTAATGATGAAGTCAAGGAATTTGGGTTCCAGACTCCATCTTTTGAAGTGTGTAATGAGTCTTTGGTTGGTTATTTTTAGGCTGGTTTTAATGGGTTGTTGATTATAGTTGGTTATATTGTATGCTTCCCATAAGGTGATTTTTTGGTTAAGGTTAAAGGATATTATCGGGTTATAAAGTTGTAGTTGTTGTATTAGGGATGCTATCCATGAACTGGAAGAGGGTGGAGGACGATCTGTTGGTGTAACTTTTTTAATAATGTTAGAGTATCCACAGGAGAGGATCAGATTATGTAGAGTGTTGTGGGTTTTCTGTAAAATGATTGCTTGTATTGAGTGGAATGACAGTCCATTGAACCTGCGTGGTCATTGGATACCTTTTAAAAATAATCTTTTCATTTAAAAGTACATTTTATGCTTATGTTTACAATGGACTATTTTTTTGAAGTTTTCAGCTTGAGTAATCTTCTTATGATATTCATCAAAGAAAATTTTTATTATTATTTACAAAAGTTGTTATGTTTATCCCATATTCTAATAGTGGCTTTATTTATTTTTCTATAATTTTTTACTATCATTCTGCTAAGGTTTCTGAAATTGTATTTCCTGGTGTGCAATAAAAGTTTATATTTTTTCAAATAATTTTATTTTCTATCTACTGTTTCCAACTGTATTTGTAAAATATTATTTTCATACTTTGATCTTGGGATAAACTGAAAAAGAGGTGTTAGTCTCTGGATTTTATGCTTTTAAAATGATCATCTCACTAGAATATTGTGCTCAAATGTTGGATTCTCAAACTGCCATCATGAGACAACATAGTATATACATGCATGCTAAAAAATAATAAAAATATTGTTTGTTTTTTAAAAAGGAAAGTTTATTGCACGCACATACTTTATTACAAGTACTATATCGGTGGTAATGAAATAATTCATATTCGATCAATCTCATTGCTTAATGTTGGTGAACAATGTGCAATAGGGGATGACCTACATTTCAGCTTTATAAAACGATTAGGGTGTCCTTTTGTTCTTTGATAATGAAAATGGTCTAATTTTTTTAAAATCATTTTTGTATATGTATAATTTCGATTTTTTTTTTCATGTATATATATCTCTGTTTATATGTATATCATATGATAATTAAAAATTAATGATAACTGCACGCTTGATTAACTTACTACTGTTATCATCCTAATGGAGAAATTATTCATATAAGATCATAAAGTTTAACCATACACAGAACAAAATAAAAGCTCTATCTTTTAAAGGCTTCCTGATAGCAGTAACTTCCTGCTCTATCCATGCTTGACTGTAACAAGGTAATACTGAATTTATTTTGAAATTCTTCAGCCAATGTTATTTATTCATCAAAACCGTATTTTTTTTTTTAACGTATACTAAGAACACATTAAAATTGCTCTGTGCATTATTTTTTTATATAAAAATAATTTTAGCAATCTTATAATGGCGGAATAGGGAGAGGGAGTCCAGCGGTATAAATAACCTAAATGGAATAATAGCCCTTATGATTTTATTTTGATTTTTTGAAAGCATTGCTGGTTTAATTTTTTTAAGGGGAAAAAAGGCTAAATGGCATTACGACAGAAGATTTTAAAATAAAGATTTAGTCATAATATCTAAAATTAAGCAAAATTGATGAATTCAAATCTAAACAGAATGCTTCAGCGAATGACAGTAAATGTATAATTTAATTTCAGATATAAAATTCACTCAGTGAATTGTTCTGTTTATATCAGTAGAGAAAAGAGTTCTCAAGTGTTAGAAATATTAAGTTTTCACTAATGAAACAGTAATTACTATTACTAGGCAAAGTACAATAATCAGAAAATGATATTTTAAACAAAAAAAATTTAAAAAATCTGCATTTAGTATTTGAAATCCTAATTTTTCAATTTAAAATAATTTTCAATATTTTTATTTGAGAAATTAAAAAAAAAAAAAAAATGTTTTTTTTTTTTTTTCACTATTAATTTCTCACTGTTTATACTGTATATATCTTCTACATTGCTGATAAGTTCATGTTTACATGCAATTTGAACGATTGAAACAGTGTTTAAAAGATTAAAAAAACTGATATGAAGGTTTAAAATATATGAATGACAAGCTTTATACTGGTTATTTCGCATTAATTTAAAAAATATAAATATACATTTTTTAAGTTCAAAATTATATACATAATGGTCATTTTCAACCATTATCGGTCCACTGCAGGATAAAAGTCTTTCCAAGTTCAGTCCATCTTTTCTGATTTCAAGTCACTCTTCTTCACATCACACCAGAACACTTCCTTATTTCATTCAACAATCTCAAATGTGGCTTCTTTCTGGGACTTTTACAATTTATTGGAATTTTTTTCTAGCAATATATCCTGCCCAGCTCCAATTCAGTCACTTAATCCTTTCAATGATATCAGTAACACCTGTTTGTTTTCTCCCTCTTGTATTTTATTTTTTTATCTCTTCTTGTTATTCTCACTATACATCTTTCCATATTTTATTAAATGGTCTGAAGTCTTTGTATTGCTCTTTTGATGTGTCCAAGTCTAAAGTCTGTAAGTAATAACTGATAACACATCCTTATTTAAAACATTTCTTTTCAAACATGTGGGCATATTTTTTTTATAATATTAAATTATTTCTACCAAAAGCATTCCAACCATGTTTAACACTATGATCAATTTCTTTATTATGTTTCCATCTGTAGTAATAATCTGACCAAGGTATTTGTAGTTATTAACTTCTTCTAACTCATCATTATCAATCTATATTTTTTTCTTTTGAGATAATCCATTAAACATTACTTTAGTCTTTTTAACACTTATCTTTAGTCCTACTTTCTTACTATCATAAGATAACTCTTGCAACATTTTCTGAAACATTAAAGCATTATTTGAAAAATCTTGATGATTTAAATAATGTCCATTTATAGATATAATAAACATCTCCATACTTCCCCATTCTTTTTAAATACATATAAATAAAGATATAATAAAAGACAAATGCCCCCCAAGATGCATTTCATGCTGAACCAGCACTCATCACTTGGCCCAGGTCACTATTACTTTTATTCAATTAATTTCCCATTTTAATCCATAAAATACTTTTTGCAAAACTACTGTAAAACGTTTTGAAGACATGGAACCACCTTGACGTACATCTTTCTTGATGTTCATCTTTTTATTATCATTATGTAATTTAATTTATGTTGTTGTATTTTTATAAATATTCTTTGGAATTTGACAACATCCTTGGGTCTATACTTTGATGATCCAATACTTTAATCACTGAAGAAATGCTTATAGAATCAAATTCATTTTCATAATCTACAAATCCAAAGCATAATGGCGAATCATATTCATTGTTTCTTTCTATAACTTCTTCAAAACATGGATATTATTTACTTTACTAAAATCACTTTTAAATCAGATTGTTTTTTTGTTTGGTTAAAATCCAAAATTTGTAATAGACAAGTTGTAATTATTTTGGTAAAAATTTTGTATAGATCTGATAAAAGACTGATAGATCTATAATTTCTAATATCTTCTTTATAATCTTTTTAAAATATTAATACTGCATTCTTCCAATCTTCTAATATATCTTAATCATTTAGACATTTGAAAATAACTTTGTCAAAATTTCTTCTATTTCTCCTCTTGCTTCTTTAAGATATAAATTATAATTTTATCATTATCTGGAGCTTTTCCCCTTTTCATAAATTTTATCTCATATCTCACTTTTTTATTTAAAATCCTAGGCACTTTAGAAGATTTAGTAGTTGTATGATATACTTTTCCTTGTTCTTTGTTGCTATATAATTCTTAATAGAACTCTTCTACCCATTTCATGATGACATTTCTTTATTTAGTAATAGTTCCATCTTTTTTATTTTGTATTGTAGAAATAAATTTACTATCAATCCAAAAATGTTAATTTACACTTTTGAGATTTTTATTCTCTTCTACAACTTACTTTGTTAGTTCACTATTATATTTTTTATATCATTATCTTTGCACTATTTTAATAAATTTGAGATTTTCAATCATTCTTAATACGTCATTTTTATATTTTTTCATATTCTCTCTTTTCTTTATAAAATGCCTTGTCTCAACAGAAATTTTATTGGTCAGTTGTTGCTTTTCTGCATCAGCTAACTTTTTTTTTTTCATGTCATAGCATCAGCTGGGACAACTGCTTGTAAGGCAGCTGTGCTGACCTCTCGACCACAACGCTTGACATCAGCTATCTTTGTTGCAGTTTTTAAAAGTTTATCAATTATCCTCTTACTGATTTTATTCAAATCTGTATTGTTCAAAATCTTTTAATATTTGAAAATGATTTGCAAGTTCTAATTTAAATTCATTGGAATGTTTATGAAGATTAAGAATATTAACTATGAATATTCTTTTTCTTAATAATTTTTGTTTCTTTAGTTTGCATTAACATATATTTTATATCTCACTAATTTATGATGACTTCCTGTGTTAAATTTATTAAGAACATTGCAATTTTGAAATATATATTTCTATTAATCAAAATGTAATCCAATTCTGCTATATCTTTTTTAAATGCTTCCATGTCCATACATGTTTAACATTTTTCTCAAAAAAGAATTTATAATATAAAGTTGGCAAACTCTACAAAAATTAAATTTATTAATAGCACTTTCATCTTTCAATTGTTTACTAATTCTACCTTTAAAATCTCCCATGACAATTTTAAATTGCTGTTTGGTGTGATCAAAAGTCTTTTTTACATTCATGTAAAAATTGTCTTCTTTATCGCAATGAGAACTTTGAGACATAAACCTGAATTATCTGCATTTGATATCTGCTATTAAGTCGAATAACTAATTTTGCCATTCTGTCTAATATGCCATCAATTTCCACAATGTTGTTTTCCCACTTTTTATTTTACAATGAATCCTAGCCCACTTCTACTTTCAAAAAATTTCAGATGATAACAAGATAGAATCTTCCTAAGTAGGTGTCCTTATTAATTGTAGTAGCAAATTCTAGTGATAGATGTTACAGAAATATCAGTAACCAATGAGAGAACAAAACGCTAGGAGGGGGGAGGTATATTTACATGTCCACTTTTTAAATCACTCTTTCTTCTAACTTCACTAATTCCAAAAATGGACCTTTTAATGTTAGATAATTCTTTTTCTAATTTTTGCAATCTTCTTTCACTTGAAAATGATTATCTCACTTAAACCATTCTATAAATTAAATATTTAATTACTTTACTAGTCGCCATAATACTTTTTATTGGACTACAAATTACAAATTAATATGTACATTGATTTTTATTTTCTAAATGAGTAGAATTTAAAGATATTCAATTTTGTACATTATCAAATTATTCAACGATTGAAATCCCATCATAAATTGTGATTTACCAACACAGTTAATGAATTAACGATATAATTGTGATAATAAATATTTCTTATATTATCCCAAAACGTCTGCATCTATCAATTTACACATATTACTCATTTCAAAAACATTCTCACTATTTTTATGTAATAGTTTAATACATATTTAATGTTGTGAGAGGGTAATTAGCAACTTATAATTTTTAAAGCATTTTTTTAAATTTGTGATTTAAAATTTTTATATTAAAAAAAAACCCATATATTTTTTAAATTGTATATCTATAAACCCATTTGATGACGACTTTTTATTTAGGTACTTACAACTGCAGATCACTTTCAAGTGAAGGAAGATTGCAAGAATTAGAAGAAGAACTCTCTTATATTAAATGGGATATTATTGGACTTTGTGAAGTTAGAAGAAAAGGTGAAGAGACAATTGATATAAAAAGTGGACATATGATCTATTATAAAGGCCCAAATATTGGAAATACAAGTGGAGTAGGATTCATTATAAATAAAAAGTGGAAGAACAATATTGTGGAGATTGATGGTGTATCAGACAGAGTGGCAAGATTAGTTATACAACTTAATAGCAGATATCAAATGCAGATAATTCAGGTTTATGCCCCAACAAGTTCTCACAGTGATGAAGTAGTAGAAGATTTTTATATGGATGTACAAAAGGCTTTTGATCAGAGTAAACAACATTTTAAAATTGTTATGGGAGATTTTAATGCTAGAATTGGTAAACAAATGAAAGATGAAAGTGTTGTAGGTAATTTTGGTTATGGTAATAGAAATGAGAGAGGACATAGACTTGTGGAGTTTGCAGAGAAGGAAAAACTTTATATTATGAATTCTTTTTTTGAGAAAAATGTTAGAAGGAAATGGACATGGAAGCATCCAAATGAAGGTACAGCAGAATTGGATTATATTTTGACTAACAGGAAATACATATTTCAAGATTGTAATGTTCTTAATAAATTTAACACAGGAAGTGATCATCGATTAGTAAGGGGTAAGATACATGTTAATGTAAAACTAGAGAGACAAAAATTATTAAGAAAAACTATATTTACAGTTGATATTCCTAATCTTCAGAAACATTCTAATGAATTTAAATTAGAACTTACAAATCAGTTTCAAGTATTAGTAGATTTTGAACATGATTCAGATTTGAATGAAATTAATATGAAAATAACTGATACACTTTTAAAAACTGCAACAAAGATAGCTGGTAGAAAAAAGCAGCAATTGACTAATAAAATTTCTACTGAGACTAGAGAACTTATGAAGAAAAGAAGGAATATGAAGATATACAAGAATGATGCATTAAAAAGAATTGAATATCTCGAATTTTGTAAAATGGTGCGGAAAAGAGTTGAAAATGATATAAGAAAGTATAACTGTGAACTAGCAAGAAAAGCTGTAGAAGAAAATAGAAGTCTTAAGAATGTAAAACAACATTTTGGTATTGGTAGGAAATTTATATCTGCAATAAGGAAAAAAGATGGAATTATTACTAAAAAGAGGGATGACATTATGAAATTGGTAGAAGATTTTTATCAAGAATTATATAGTAATAAAGAACAAGTACCTCCTATATCTATTACATCTTCCGAATTGCCCAGAATTTTAAATGAAGAAGTGAGAAATGCAATTAAATGTATGAAAAAAGGAAAGGTTCCAGGTAATGATGGAATTATAATTGATATATTAAAAGAAGCAGGTGAAGAAACAGAAAAAATATTAGCAAAGTTATATACCAAATGTCTAAATGATAAAGATGTACCGGATGATTGGAAGAATGCAATAATAATATTAATATTTAAAAAAGGTGATAAAGAAGATATTAGAAATTACAGACCTATCAGCCTTTTATCAGTTTTATATAAAATTTTTACCAAGATAATTACAACTCGACTACAGAGAACCTTGGATTTTCACCAACCAAGAGAACAAGCTGGATTTAAAAGTGGTTTTAGTACAGTAGATCATATTCAGGTATTGAGAGAAGTTATAGAAAGGACAAATGAATATGAGTTGTCATTATGTTTTGGATTTGTAGATTATGAAAAGGCATTTGATTCTATAAACATTTCTTCAGTGATTAAAGCATTGGATCATCAAGGTATAGATCCAGGATATTGTCATATTTTAAAGAATATTTATAAAAATGCAACAGCAACAATTAGATTACATAATGATACTGGGAAAGTCAACATTGAGAAAGGTGTAAGACAAGGTGACTCCATATCTCCAAAACTCTTTACAGCAGTGCTGCAAGAAGTATTTTGTGGCTTAAAATGGGAAATTAAAGGAGTGAAAGTAAATGGAGATTATTTAAGTCATTTAGATTTCGCAACTGATGTAGTTGTTTTTGCAAATAATGCTTCAGAGCTGCAGGAAATGTTGCAGGAGTTATCAGATGAAAGTAGGAAAGTAGGACTAAAGATAAATGTTAAAAAGACTAAAGTAATGTTTAATCGATTTGCTCAAAATATGAAAATAAAGATTGATTATGGTGAATTAGAAGAGGTTAAGAGTTACAAATACCTTGGTCAGATTATTAATACAGATGGAAACATAATGGAGGAAATTAATCATAGAATTAAACTTGGTTGGAGTGCTTTTGGTAGAAATAACTTGATATTAAAAGGAAATATGCCTATGTGTTTGAAAAGAAAGGTTTTTAACAAATGTGTTTTACCAGTTCTTACTTATGGATCTGAGACTTGGACACTTAATAGAAGATCAATACAGAGACTTCAGACCACTCAAAGAAGTATGGAGAGATGTATGTTGGGAGTAACAAGAAGAGATCGAAAACGCAATGTATGGGTAAGAGAACAAACAGGTGTTACTGACCTCATTGAAAAAATTAAAAGATTGAAGTGGAGTTGGGCTGGACATATTGCTAGAAGAGATGATAATAGATGGACAATTGAAATTTTAAACTGGATTCCAAGAGATTGTAAAAGACCCAGAAGGAGACCACATATAAGATGGATGGATGAAATAAGAAAATGTGTAGGGGTGATGTGGAGAAGAGAAGCTAAAGATCGGAGAAGATGGATTAAACTTGGAGAGACCTTCATCCTGCAGTGGATTGATAATGGTTGATAATGATGATGATGATGATATCTATAAACAATGATCATAATACTGGAATATCTAGTCAATTTTTAAATAATCATAAAAAAATAAATATTGTCTTTTTTGTTGTGTACAATAGTCTTGAGCAGAAGTGGGCAACTGCCAGCCTGTGGGTTACATTTACCCATGACAATGTTGAATCTGGCATGCCCCGTAAAGGTCTAAATATAGAAAATCCATACCTGAATACACTCACTGTAAACTGCAATCTCTAGGACTAACACTCACATATTCATTTAACATTAACTTTATCCTAATGCCATGATAAATATAAAATTCTAATTATAAAACTTAAATTTTTTTTATCATAACTTGTGTAAATTTAATTATAACTTCTAAAATACCAATTTTATATTACAAAATATCAAAATATGAGAGGAATGACTTTGCAAATAACATTAATTTTGGATTTTTAGGAATACTTCTATGCAGCGTCAGAGTATTATTTCCTAATTATTATTGTACCATCAATCGAACGAAGTGCCTTTGGGTTTAACTTTTTATTGAAAAAAAAAATATTGGTGCATGGTATTTTATAAGTAAGTTTATGTATTTTCTATTTATTACAATTTTTAATTTAATATAATTTATAGCCTATAAAATGAACCAATTAAAAAAAAGAAAAATTGAAGCCAAATGTCACATTTTCAATGCTAATTGGACATTCATATATTTATTTGCAAATAAAGCTGTATGTTTAATTTGTAACAAAACTATTTTCGTTTTTAAATAATATAATCTAAAAAGATATTTTGCAACAAAACATTTGTAAAATATAAACTATCTATAATCAATTCCTAATTAAGTTATTAAATATTGTATTTACTTTTTTAAAAAATACATTGATAATTTGGTAATTCAAGTAATATAACATTTTTTAGGTTCTGATTTTTTTTGCTAAATCATTCAATCTATTCCGGCCTGCATTATGTTAGAAAAATTTTATTCGGCTCACTGATGAAAAAAGTTACCCACCCCTGGTCTTGAGGGAACTTTTATCTTTAAGTCACGCGACTTTAATTAAAAAAATGAAATCTATTTAGTTGATGGACATTTTTGACTATTTTTTTTCTAACTATTTAAAATATAATGTATAGATAAATATATTTGCTTCTGTTCAACTATTTTATAGTTTGGGAAATTCCAAACTCTATGGAAAAAAATCAAATTTAACTGATTACTGATTATTTAAAATAATATCAATTTATGTATTTTGCTAGATTTTCAAATTATTATTGACTTATTAATAGATGATAAAGTTCTTTTACAATATTGATCCACTCATTAAATAATTCTAGTCAAAAGAAGAGTCATAGATCACATGACCCTATTCTCTTAAGCTTGTAAGTTATAAACAATGAGGATTGCCAATTCCTCAACAAGCTTTGTGTTAAATGCTTAGCCAGAGAAAGCATTTAAAATATCTCTGTCAGGAACCCCCCTCCCAACTCCTGACCATGGTTTCGTGTTCTGGAACTCTTCAGAGAGGTGCCAAGGTAGGTTCAGACACTATATCTAAAAATACCAACCCAAAGCCAGCATTTAAATAAAAGTTATCTATTGAGTGGAAAATCTGAAATTTTCAGACACCTACATGTCTTCAACCCCAGCTATCCAATTCAAATAGCTATATGGGGCTGATAGATCTTCAGCCATACTATATATTAGTAGTCTTAGCAATATAACATTGCATAAGACTTAAGGCAGAGACTATAAATAGTCAAAATAAGAGTCATAGAAAAATCTATCATTGA
Source organism: Epiperipatus broadwayi (assembly GCA_028023455.1). Lineage (NCBI taxonomy): Eukaryota > Metazoa > Onychophora > Udeonychophora > Euonychophora > Peripatidae > Epiperipatus > Epiperipatus broadwayi. The sequence goes on from JAQFVV010000145.1 coordinate 1,981,066, forward strand.
ACAGGAAAAAAAATTATAAAAGAATACAATTTATTAAATTAAAAAACTATTAAAATAAGATGATATTATGTAGTATTTTCTAAAAGTTTAAAATGAAAAGAATTTAATCAAATACAAAAGTTCACGTTTTTCCAAGTAATTGCTTTTGTTGTTATTCTCTGATAATAAGACATATAAATCAATTAGGTCTATAGTTAAATATAGCTTCTATCAATTTTTAAACTTCATGAAATTTTTGTAATGGCTCCATAACATATTTATAAAATTGGAGAATAATTCATAGAATATTCTATAATTTATATTCGTTATTTAAAAATATATCATTATGAAATTTGTTTTTCATGTAGAAACAATTTCAAATATGCCTTCTAAATACAAAAAGACTAAAAACACTATTATCTATTCTCTTCAATCATAGGAAATTCCTATAAGCTAAAGCGTATTATTTGGAATTGTATAATTTTAAGATAAATGTATATTTTATAGAAATTTCTATTAAATATTTAAATTCCATTTTAAATTCATACAAGTATTGTAGTGCAGATAATAATATTTTATATGTTTGAAAATTAAAAAAAATATCAACTTTCCAAATTTTTTAAAAGTAAAATAAAGGCACTTGTGTAAAGAGTTAAAGATTTTAATTAGAATATTTTTACAGGTTTATACAACTAAATATTACAAATTAACTTTTAAAATGACAAAAATTTTGTTTGGCTGAGTAAGTTAAAACTCTAAACTTTTGATTGAACAATTACAGAATCAACAGTAAAAATATATTCATCTTTTAATATTATATTCATTTTAGTTTCATTTGTAAAAAGTATATTAATAATTTGTCAGATTATGAAAGTGAACAAAAGTTTTTTCAAAAATAAATTTCTATTTATAATTATAAAAATATTCAATATCAGAAGACCTAAAAAAAAACCTCAGTAACAAATCAAAAAGTGTTAATGACATCACTGATTTCCCTCTCAATTTACATTAGTGTAAAACTAAAGAATTTTTTTACTAAAATCTTACTATTTTCCTAAAATAATTTATATTTTCACATATTTTACCAAAATACATTATAATATGTAATATAAATGCCATAAAATTATTCTAAAACATTAATTTTTATTTGAAAATCAAATAAACAGCTTGGGGCAATGTAAACTGTCAAAATTGTTGGTAGCACTGGTTTCTTTTTCAATTTATGTTCCTGTAAAATTATACATTTTTTTTGCTAAAATCTTACTGTTTTTCTAAAATAATTATGTTTTCAGTATATTTTATGAAAATAATTTATAATATGTAAAAAATACTAAAAAAAACACTCTAAAACATTTGTTTTTATTTTGAAATGCAAAACAAGGCAGTTGGAGTGATGAAAAATTATGGACCATCCTCTTTTCTTTTAAAATGAAAACCAACCAATCAGCATCGAAAATAAACTGCCCTCTACCTATGTTGAAGTCTAAATGTTAAATTTATTGATTTTTTACTTGTAAAATAATACTAGAGAGGGTAGCATCTTACAGTACTTTTTCCAAACTTTAAAAAGACTGTAAAATCTTTACCGTAGCATTAAAAATGATGGAATTCAAGTGACCTGAAGCCATGACCAATTTTGGTCAGACAAATTCTATGTGGGGTTAAATGGTAATTATTGGTGTATTTTTTATAAATAATCTTAGCTATGATATAATGAACTAAAACACTAATTACAGGTAAGCATTGCAAGCTAAAATTATATCATCTAGAAATTGTATTGAAATGCTTTAAACCAAAATCCAAGTTTATATAATGATCATAAATTGGACAGTAATACTTTTTATATGTGAAAATCAAAAGTATAATGATTTGTTCTGCAAAACATTACAGATTTTAAATAGGTTGTTATACACTGATAGATTCAAAAGTTGGCTGAAAGTCTCTCAGACGAATACAATTGCTAAATTATATAGTTTTAATTGCTAAATTCTTTTATTTGGTGCTTTGCTTCATTATGTCATTGCTAAAAAATTACTTATAAATATATAAAGAAATACTACTAAATTTTTAATATATAAATTTATAAACTTGTATAAATTTTCTATTTAATATATCTATATCATTATTTTATTTTAATCAAAAAATGTCTCTCTTATCCATTTTTCTAAATCTATAGTTTTATTTCCTCATCACTTTAGCAAGCTTTCTTATATTATTCTTCCACCTTATTTAATGATCTGTTTATGACTATCACTATTATATTGATATCCATTTTAAATTATTAAAGTTACATATCTGTTGTCCAAATGCTTAAGATTTGCTCATACATAAATGTTTGGGTAAAAAAAAATATGTGCATTCATTCTATCTTTTCAAAAAGACTTTATCTTGTGTTTGGAATTGAGAGTATTCATTTATAATTTAAATCTTCAAAATGCATGTACATTAGCTTAATAGCTGATTATTATTACTGTTTATAAAACATAGCACTATATAAAAAATATTATTTCATTATAACTGTTTTTTAAAATACATATCCATCCCAGTTCACTTTCAACTTTTTAATTTTTTTCAATAATACCAGTTTTTTCTATTTATTTCTTTATACATATAATTCACTTTCAATATTACATGTCAATTTTAATATATATTTATTTATACCTCACTATGGCTTGTAATATATATATATATATATATATATATTATTTATATATATATATATATATATATTATTTGTCTATGCTTCATATATATAAAAGAAATAGCAAGCCATTTGTTAAAAACCTTTATTTTTAAGTATGTCTATATAATTCCATTTCAATATTAAATTATTTCTATTTAAACATTTTATCCAACTTTAATTTAATAACTTTGTTATCATATATTTTTATTTTTAGATATATACATTTATTGAATTCTTTTAATTTATAATTATCAGTCATTTTCTATTTTTTGGATAAGTCATAGTGTTACACTAAAGTTAGGGTTAGATTTAAGATTAATACATTCATATTTCTATCATTTCGTTTTTTTCAGAAGAAATTTCTATTTATACTTAAATATATTGTAAAAGATCGATAAATCTACCTTTATTTTAAAAAATCATTTATTGTTATTAAAAAAAAAATCTCTTTGATTTGATGTTTATATATGGAGTATTATTATTGTTTATGGTTATTAGTTATAGTTATTGTTGTTTGGATTTATTATTTTATTTATTTGTTGATGGTCATTGCTGTGAATATTTAATTGTCATTATTCTTAATGGTGAGATTTTTAATAGTAATACTTATATGTTCTAATTATTATAGATAAATAAAGACATATAAATTGTTGATTATAAAAAAAGATTATTTTATTTGTAGTGATTATTAAAAAAAATGCAATGTTATTATTTATGTATAAATATTTTTTAAAGCTATCAAATAAATTTTTGATTTAATATTTTTTATATGATTGATATTTTTATTTTATTTTTTGAATGTTAATTGTTTTAAAAAAACCATATGTTACAATGGTTTTCAAAACTGCATTTTCTGGCGCTCGTGAGAACAACAGCAACAACAAAAAAAGAAGTCATTATTAGGATAGTTATTAAAAAAAACTGAAGGATAAAATTAGTTGTACTTTGTTTCTTCAGAATCGCCATTCTTGAGAATAATTGAATAATCTATTGGATGTAAACACCTTAATAATGGAAGGGTGAATAATAATATTGTCACAGTTCAAGAGCTGCGATCTTCTTGACTTTATCCTAGCAATTAAAAGAAATTAAACAATGGCTCAGCATATAAATTCCATCGTGTTGAAATGTATGATAGCTATCTAAAAAAAATCTACAATGGTAAATTTAAAAGCAATGTGGAAACAACTAGAATTAATATATTGGATTCAACATTTCAATTTATTTATTTATTTTTCAAGGAAAAATTTTTTAGAAAGATAAAAATATACATGCGTCTAAGAATTGACAATTTTCTCTAATGTGATAGTTTCTTCACTTTAACTAGAATGCATTTGAATATTAAAAAAATATGAAGGAATAAAACAATGGAACAAGTTGAACTTTGAAAAGGTAGTAAATAATTCTATTAATGTAAATGATATGTTTATATATATTTTTGAGATTTTTTTTACTTTTATTTTTAATTAGAAAAATAAAACGTTTTTTATAAGTATAATTCTATTCGATTTAAACATCTTGTTTTAAAAAAAAACAAACGTTCAATAAATGTCAAAATTAACACTTAAGTATTAGAAATTTGTAAGTAAAGCTCTAAGTTTGAGTTGCATATAGGTTATTATATATATTTTAATAAGTGAAATTTATATTCGCAAATTGTATTATAAAATTTTTTATTATTTATATAACTTAATTTTTTTTTAGATTATTTATTTATTTTTTAGATAATTGGGTGTGTTCTTGGGGTTCAGGTTAATAATTTATTGAGGGATACTTATCAATTAGAAATTATCATTATATTTATATATTTTTGTGTGTGTACGTAAATAAGATAACAAATAACAAAATGAGGTGAAATAAGTTCCATATTCATATTAAGTGATAAGTTAGCACTAAATGACTGAGTTGTCAAAGATATATTATATTTATAGGCCTGAGTGAGCCTAGTCATAAATAATGAAAAAAATATTCAATGCTTGTGGAAATAAGTATAGTCCAAAAGTGAATATAATATATAAACCTTGTTAATGTAGTGGAATAAATTTTGATGATTTCTTTTGATTTAATGATATTTAATCGATTAACCTAGCTTTGAGAGCATATTTATTATCTATTATCTATTTTATTAATTTACAATATTTTACCAATCAATTATTCACTTATTTATTTATCTATTTTCATTTTTTTACTTCATATAGTAATTCTTATGCAGACCTAAACAACAATTCAGATATTTGATGTATGTAATGTACTTTTATTTATTTATTTAGTTTTTAAATTGGAATATTTGGAAAATATAAATATTGATTTGTGCTTATATTAATGTATACTTGTTGAGCACAAATATGTCTTTGTCTATTTAATATATATACTTATTGCAAGTATATATGTATTTATTTATTTTTTGCATTTGGTTTGTATTTAAAAACTATTTAAAACAGTGATACTACTTAAAAATCAAACCATAATATAAAAATAAAGGATGTACTATTTGTTTTATAAGTAATGCCTTTGTATTTTATTTGGAAGAATATTAATATTTTATTCTTATATATTTTTTTTAGTGCCAGAGTCATTATGAAGTTTATTAAATTCACAACCTAATGGAGAATAATCTCATATTTCAATTATTATTTAGTTTTTAGGTCACTTATCAAGCCAATGTTCATTAATATGTTTAGATATACATAAGTTTACTTATGTAATGTGTATATTGGATTCCATAAAATTCCCTTTGTTTCTGATATATATATATATTGTTAGTTAGTCAAATTAACCCTGAGAATAAATTATAAGGATAGGTCTTATTATTGCTCTGTATGATTTGGGATTTATTTCACGTATAGCTAGTTGGAAGGGCAGATAAACAATTTATTTAAATATGATTGGGATAATTTTATCTTTCTTCATTTAAATTATACAATTTATTATATTTGGCTTTTTCAACAATTGGATTCACATAGATTGTTAAGATCTTTCTTTATATGTATATTCCAATCTATTATACTTGTCGTTCAACATTTTGGGCATTCTTCTTTCTTCATATGTGCATTTTGTTTGAGATCATTTAGATAACATATATTCCATTACATTTGTCATCCAACGTTTGGAGCATTATTTTCTTCTCATATACATTCCAATACATTTGGATGCCACAATGTGGTCAGCATATGTTTGTTTACATATACATTCCATGACAATATATATATACACACAAACATATACACATTTTTTTCAAAACTTTATTTATTATTCTCATTATACTTATATATAAGGATTTTCAAAAGCTTAAAATATATATAAAAAAAACAAGTCCTAAATATTATTTCCATTTTCAATAATTGACATAATTTCTATATTGGTTATTGAAACATAATACAAATATGTTTAATATGTATATATTGGTACAAAGATTTTTTCAGGATACAGATGCTAATGATAAGCTTTGTGGGTTTATCTGTGTATAATTTTGAGTATGAATATACTGATGTTTTGGCTTGATCACACAAGCCACCAACTGCATGATGAACAGAATATTATAAAGATGGTTGTAAAAGTGCTGCAAATACTGGTTTATAACAATGTTAAGGTTTCCCCAATAGAAAAAAACAGGTAAATAATGAATGTCAAAAAATCTTCAGTGTCATATATATACATTTGAAATTTATACAATTTATGATTTATTAATAATTGCAGATGTTTTTGAGTATGTTTTTCCTGTATTTTTTGAATTTTTAAAAGTGACTAGATGTACATAGATAGTAGAAATATCATGAGAAATATAATGAAATGATTGAAAAAAAATTTGATTCAGTAATTAAAAAAAATCAAGTTTTTTAAAAGAAATGCTGATAATGTTTTGCTAAAGATCTGTGATGGTGGTGTTTAGTTGTATTTATATGTTGGATTATTTCCATCATCTAATATGAACAAAGACATTCAATACTCATTTTCGATGATGGAAATAGTCCAACATGTAAATACAAGTGCTGATAATATTTTATGCTTTTTTTTTTTAAATAAAAGTTTTAATTTTTTTAAATTCTTGATTCATTTGATGACTTTTGTTACATTTCCAAATCATTTTTTGCAAAATCCAGCTACATCAACTGCAAATCTAGGTGACCAAATGAATCTCTATTTATTTTTATCTTTTTTTACCTATTTTAATTCAAAAACAATTCTCATGAATTTGCTATAAAAAGTCTTGGAGAAATGTTATTTTTTTAGTACCATTTAATCAGCCATTCAAGCTATTGTGCGCTTTTTACGAGTGTTTGCCCATATATAAGCATTTGGGTTGGATAGAATAAGTGGATTCATTTTATTCTTGACTAAATACTATATCTTGTGTTGGGAATGAAAGTGCTCATTTATTATTTAACACTCATAAAAAGCGCACAATAGCTTGAATGGCTGATTAAATGTATTACAATTAGAAACAGCACTAAAATAAATGTTTAGTACCATTGATGAAGTAGAATCACTACTGGTTTATATTGACAATAATTTTTCTAGAATTTGATAACTTTCATGATATTTTATCATGAATTGCAGAGTTAAATGATTTTAACAATACATTTGTTTATAAAATGACAGCTAATCCATCAACTGGTTAAAACAATTCCTTTGTTCTGATATCAATTTTTATAATCATTCAACATTTTATTGTAATATTAAACCTTTATTTTGCTTCAGAGCTTAATAAATTAAACTATATATATATTACTTATAATCAATCTCCACATATACACTTTAATGCAAATTTTTTTTATATAATTCCTTTAATTTTCTAACAGTTTCGACTGTACTGCAGTCTTCATCAGAGCACTTGCATAAACTTCCTCTGCCTTTTAAATTAAAGGAATTACATTTAAAAAATTTGCATTAAAGTGTATATATGGAGATTGATTATAAGTAATATATATATATATGTTAATTCTAATATTTTCATGGATAAATGATGATTTCATATTATTATTTTCGGGATATTCCATGTAGTAAAATAGCATCAGCATTTAGCTATTTCACTACACGGAATATTCTGAAAATAATAATAATATGAAATCATATATATTGTACCAGTCAAAATAGTATGCTCACTTAACAAGATTCAAATCCTAAGCAAAAGTACCTCAAATCCGATCATGCTCGAGATACACAGGTCTGGAGCAATCCTGAATTCTAACCTATTTGCCTATTTTTCGAATCTCTGGCCCAATGAACAACAATCCTGATGACACAGTAAAATTATTTTAAATCCGTGCCCATAAGCAAAGCGGTAGAGCATAAGATCAGACTGATGATGATGATCGAGGTCAGAGTAGCCCAGGAATTACATTTATTATATTTATTTATTAATGCTAAAATCTTAGCTAAAGAAAATAGTTCTAAATATTAACTAGAAAATAATTCAAAAACAACAAACCAGGATTTACATGAAATAAATATATTTAATAAATATTAAATGAATGCACATATATATATATATATTACAAAAGATTAAGGAAACGTATGTATATTTTACCAAATAGTTTCATGCTTGGGACAATATTATTTATTTACAAGACTTGGGAATTTGTTGTATAAAATCCCCTCTATCACTCATTTAATAAATATAATTTTACAGATACAATTTTATAGTGTTTTATAACTTGTGCGGAGTTGATAAGCTAATTTACAAATGTTTACAAATAAAACGCTGTGGTTGTATAAAACAATCTACAAGATTGGAACAGATTCGGATTACAGAAAGATATATGATAATTTAACATTAATCATTTTGACAAATAAATATAAATGTATGGTCTCAATCATTTATTTACAATCTTAAAATCATTACATATGTTTGATAGGCATTGTTTGGACATAGTGTCTCTAGTATAAGTAATAAACAAACAATGCGCAATATTTACGAGAATAAATTATACAAATTGATTTACATCTCTGGGAATCGATAACGCTTTTTTTTAAATGAAAGCATTTTTAAGATCAACATACTGAACGTATTTTACAAAATGAATCATTATCTTTAACACATCATTGCGACTTACTAAGATTAGACGGACGAATGATCAAATTCAAAAGCAAATTAACGGTACTAGCATACAATAATGAAATAAGGCCTCATGGCGATTGGATATTTTATCATTTAAAAGAATACTTGAGATGAACTTAGATTTGATATGTCCGTGCATTCTGGCAGAGCGATATCGAAGGAGAGGCTGAGTTTGAGACCCCAGATCATTATGTACTGCCAACCGCAGCACATAATCCTCATAAACCTTACGTTCCACAGAGAGAGTAGTGTCTCTGATTATGAACGATTTTGAAAAGTAAGATGGGAGCTTCAAGCTTTGATGTCCCCAATGACAAAACAATCAAGAAATGGAAAAGATAAAATATCAGAATAAAGGGGAGTATGCCAGCAACGTTGGTATATAATTTTCATATAATATTATTTTAAAGTTTGGAAATGGTCTAACCTCTTGCGCAATAATCTGTTTTTCAATTCTGAGTCATTTAACAAATCATAATGAATAATAACTTTTATTTATATTATTAAGCTAATAAAATTTATATTTAAATTTGATTCCCATATACATATTAATTAAAGAATTAGCCCTCCTGACACCAGCAAAAAAGGAATGGATTAATTATGTGAAGGTTCACGATCTTTTTAAAATAGAAATTTAAAGACAAATTCAAAGCAGTAAATTTAGCAAAATTCATCTACAGTAAAAGTTTTTAATTTACTTTAAGAATAATGAATTTAAAATGAAACCAAACTCGCGAGCAATTTCTATTTAATATAAACAAAACTTTATTGATAAGTTTTAAATAAAGCCCACCCTTTTTCCAATAAAACAATTATTTTCCCCCTTACTCACAAATTTAGCGATTTTGGCATATTAAAGAAAATAAATTATATCTATACATTAAACAAAATACATAAAATCTCAATGGAATCGCACACATTTATACATATAAGTTAATTAAGCGTGAAAGATAAGTTAAAAATACATGATATTAATAAAAGATTACTGAGAGAGAGTTTAAAAGCAAAATTAGCAGAAGCTTACAAAATAATATATAAATTAAGATATGAAGGTTGAACTATAGATTACAAATTACAAAAGTATTGACTTATGAAGGCAGTTCTACGTTAAAAGGTTACCTAAGGAAAAAAACAGCATAGCGGCATAATTAGCAATCAGCAGTCAGAAGCAATCATGTGGTATGCTGGATGGAACATAGCAGTTGCAGGCAGACAGTTCTATGAGAGAAGAAGAAAAAGGTGCTAGATTCCACTACTCATGCTTCATCACGCAGAACTTGTGTTGGCTTCTTAAAAGTAATTAAACTCAACTGACTAAAAACTCCTTTGAACTTAACTAAAAACTGAAAGTAAACTAACTAACTCCCTTTGTTCTGTGGTTCCTTTTATAACATTTTAATACTGCCCCGAATGTAATTTCATATTCCAACCCTATCTCTGTAATCCCTTTAAAAACAACATTTAATTAGCAAAATATTTTCAACAGATAAGGCTTGAAATACCATTTTTAGCTATTTTAAATCATTCGACAACAACTGATAAACGATTTGTTTTCGATCTTAATTGCGATTGACAATTCTAATTAAAGGCAACAAGCTGAATTCAAATCATTTGACAACAACTGATAAACGATTTGTTTTTTGGATTTTAATTAAGATTTATAAATTTTAATTATAGACAACGATCTGACTAGTGATAAAGATAATTTCAGTATTTCAAGCCTTCCCCATTTTTCTTTGTTGTTACATTAAATACACACAGATATAAAAATAATTACAAATATATAAGCAAAGGTATTTTCCAGCAATAAACATAGCAATAAAATTATTGCTTTAGTCATAATATATATACGCATCACTCAAAATACTGTTTCATTTTTACTAAACAAAAATTAATTTTACTAATCTTTAGAATGATTCGGTATACAGTGTGTGAGTGAATAGCATATATTTATAGCAAGGTCTGAATTGCAGACCCCTAGGAGGTTAGTGTAGATGGTGAAACATGAAGCATCGATGATGATTAGACATCGATTGCTTCAATATATATATATATTGTAACAGTCAAGTTTGTACATTCGCGTAACAGAATTCAGAATCCAAGCAAAAGAGACCGAAGCTGACCAGACTAGGACTATAACATCCCGAGTCCGACCGCACTTCAACTCGTAAACCAGGATTCCAAGACTCACGACCTTACGAATGACCACCTTGAAATTACACGTAGTATATCTCTTTCCACACGGCCGACAGAGGTCACGGAGAAGCAATGAGACTCTGATAATTAAAAGAAAGGTTCTTAATTGACTAAAATATCACTAATTTAATTTAACTTAATGCATAGTTTTCACATATACAGGCTATAAATAATAATTAGAATTGGATTGAATTAAATCAATAACGAAACAGAGAACGAAATACATTAAATTAATTATATATTTATTTACAACTCATAGCTATATATCACTTATTTACAATAGTATTCAGCGTAGAATGTACAAACATTTGGTAATTCAAAATCACTTTCCACAAGTAATCATTAAATTTCATAGATTAGTTTAACATGTGCCCATCTTAGGAATTGTTTACAATTGATACATAATTAATCACTACGTTATGTCTATAACTCTCGATGAGCCAAATCCTATTACATTTGTGGCTGGTATATAAATAATTATATTAAACTTTGATCATGGATTTATTTACTAAAATACCCAATATACTTTAATAACGAGCGCATAAACCAGCTCAAGTAAGGATCGATCGAACATGGCTTTCGAGAGAAAATTTCAGAATGCTGAAAGCGTTATATAAAGGTGGGAGAGTTGGCTGCAATAAGATTTTACCAATGCGCTATGGCACAGGTAAACAATAATAGGAAAAGTCGCTCTGCGGATGGATGAAATAACTTCAGGGTTCTTGCGACAAACGCCGGTACCCTGTAACCGATCGCAATGCTGCGTGAAAAGGAACATTTTGTTCAGGAATGGCGGGGGTCTTACGTGCTAACCTGGCCTTGGCTCAGGCTTCGCTACTGCTCTACCCTATAGAAGAAGATGTGCTGGCAACGCCGTGGCTCCATCTTAAGATACGTATATTACGTATAGCAGCAAAACGAGAATAATTGTATAAAATAAGATCACATCCGCCAAGCAAAGAATAGTATATTTCATACTATGAAATACGAGTTAATAGCATATTAGCTCTATCAAATTGGGACCAACTCTTGCGTAGCCTGATAATAAATGTCTATGCTACTAAAGGGAATATTATTACATCTGTACTTTGACATGTTCGATCTATTAAGTTACTTATAGATAAAAAAAAATATTTAAGGAGGAAAAGTATATTTCTATGGACTTAAAAATTTAAATGTCAAATATACTTATATGATCAAGGCTAAATTTAATTCTAAATAAAACTATAAGGTTAAGTTTTTAACTGGTTGATTATAAAAGAGCCACATTTCACATATTAAATCATTTAAATAATAAAAAAAAATAGGATTTCGAAACAGCGTAGAAAGTTGATGCTATAAATAAATTACGCGAAGATTTTCAAATAATATCTTCTTAAAACATACATGAAATTAAGTGCTCACTGTTTCGAAATATTGGCATATAAAATATAATAAGCATTTAAAATAAACAAAGAAATATAGACACAACCGCAGTGATATAACTTTAAATTAGACACTTATAATGTACTTTAAATGAAGGAAAAATATAAATAAGTCAGATTATTTAAACTTTAACACATTAAATTTTGAATAGCAATTGACATATTAAACTATTAAATGGATTTTAAGTTTTGATTACATTTAGCTTTATCATTATTTTAAAAGGAAAGTTATCTAACTTAGATAGATATTATTACATTTGGAATTACACAGAATTACACAGAGCTCTGCGGTTTGAAAAATAAAACGGTACCGGTATGATTTATCTGCAAGTTCTTGGCTGTTGGTTTGGTTTAGTTTGACTGGGCGGCATCAACTTTCCCATTATGTTAGGCTCGTCTCTTCTATCGGCATGATGGTGGTTTAGGCATTTCGACGAGAGAAACCCCGTTCTCCCGCGGAGTCACAGCAACAAGATGCCCGCTTTTAGCCGGACATGTTCAAATTAACAATTGTGAATACTGGCTACAACTCTCACTAACAATATGGCTCTCCTCTCTTGTTAAAAAATACAGAGTATTTATATGTTTTCCTTATCGGAATCTCCCGCCTCAAGACTCAGGAATTTAATTAAGTGTTTTTCAATTTATAATTCAGATCTTCGATAACTTATGTTAGAAACATTCCATAAGCTATTATTATAATTAAGATTTTTCGTTGCAAACAATTGTCCAATTTAGATTTTAAAATAACTTAAATCTTATCTAAGGGGATTTTAATTAGTAAATTTTTAACTAGTTTTACTTTTTACGAATTCCAGGTGTGGTCGTTAATGACACTTGTTTACAACCAAAAATCTTTTAATTATTTGACCAGCTTTTATTTTTAATCTTACATAGAAACTCTTTCTATTTAAAAACAACCTTTTAACATTTTTTTAAACGAAAACATTTTTATCATATTTATTAACAATAATTTACAAATGTATTTTGATATAGCTTTTAAATATATCTTCGAGAAACTTTTCTCTGAAATATATTTAAAACAAGAAATCTTTTAACAATTTTAAAGAAACATTTAATAGTATTTTTAGATAACGGCTTTTACATATTTTAAATCATGTCTTTCTTCTCTATAGCACAGATTATATATCCACATACGAAATTACAATATTAAACAACAAAATTAATAATTTACTCTTAACTTAAATAATATAATAAACATTTTTAGAAATATTAAATAACTTTAGTACGCTATAATTTTACTAATCCTATCTAATTATAGCGTTCGTTCGCACGTAAATATATAATACTGTTTATACGGACATGAACGAATTTTATATTTATTAACATTTAAATAGGTTCGAACTTAGCACAGATGAGAGTGTCATTAGGTTTGATGGTGAAACGGAAAGGGATTGGAGATTTCCGTTTCAATATGAATGAATGCAAAAAAAGTAAAAAAGAAGATATAAGAATAATACTTCTAAATTGAACTATCATTTTATAAATTATATTTGCACTTTGCAAATATAGACAAAATAATAATAAAGATAACATTTAATGAGAATAAGGCACTTTTTTTCTGATTAGATGACATAAAGGAAAGCCAACTCAATAAAATAAAATTTTTGTTGATTAAACATTCTTTGGAAAACATACATAAATAAATGTGAAGCATTTATAAATCTATCAAATTCTGTTCTAAAATTTAAAATCACAATGGTATTTTTTTTAAAATATTACAAATATTACAAAGGACCATGTTAAAAAATGTGAATCTTCATGCCACAGTTTTCTTTATAGCATTATAGTGAAATTGTTAACTTATATTTTTAACACAAAACCTTTTCAAATAAAATAAAATTTGTTTTTAAATAATTATTATAAAATATTGTGTAAAAATAATCATTAATATTTAACTAAACCATTAAACAAGACATGTTTTAAACTGTCTGCTAAGAGGTAATGAATTGAGTGATTTGGATGCATTGAAGTTATTTTGGTTGGAGACTTCTGCTCTCATCAGAATTTTTTAAATTAATACATTAATACAGGTTCTCAGATAGAAATGAATGTAACACTGACAAAATAGCACTACAAGAATGAAGTAAGTCATCAAGCATTGGTGGTCGAGAGGTCAGCGACAGCTGCTTTATAAGCAGTTATCCCGGGATAGCAGGTTCGTTTCCCGGCTGATGCTATGACACATGAGAGAAAAAAAAAGACTGAAGTAAGTTTGAAGGTTTAGCAGCAAACTCTTATCACTCATTGTCATTTTTTTAAACATTTGAATGTAATCTATTGTGCTTTTATTATTTTTAAATCTTATTTACTTGTTTAATTGTCTTGAGTACAGAATACTTTGTCAATGATTTGTAGTAATCTTAATAAATTGATAAATAGAAAATATCTGAATTTATTTCACATGTTTTAAATATAACTATTATTATAATATTTTTTTGTCATCCGTATTTTCGTTATTTAAACAATGCATGGTTTTGCAAATAGATTTCTTTTTTATAGATTTAATTGCATATTTTATTTCTTTATTTTAGCAAGCATGCCATTTCAAATAATGTTGTCATAATTATATAGTTGACTTTGTTAATATTTGTTTTTATAATATTATTTTGCCTTTTGTATGGTTTTTACTATACCCTCTTTTTTTTTTTTCAGGATGGGGATTAAAAATACCCTCTTTAGAGTAATAATGTCACAATTATTATTATTACTACTACTACTACTACTATTATTATTATTATTATTATTATTATTATTAAATTTCACTAGCGTCATTCATTCAGACATAGTAAAGGTAATTTAAAGTGATTGTTAATATCTTCACACTCTCATTTCCAAATACTTAAGATTTGCCCATACTTAAATGCTTTGGTTGAAAGGATAGATGGATTCATTCTATTCTTTCACAAAGACTTTATCTTGAATTTGAGAAATGAGAGTATTCGTTTATTGTTAAGATCTACAAAGCACAAGTGCATTAGCTTAATGCTAATTATTATCACAATTTAAAAACATAGCGCTATATAAAAATAATATCTTATTTATATTATTATTGTTGTTGTTGTTGTATCATCATCATTATCATTATTATTATGTTTCAAAAAAAACTTTATTGGACCAAACAGTATTTGCAGATACATTTGTAATTAGTTCATTTGCATTAATCTTTTTTTCTTATTTTTTCAATTTTTCCTCTTTTTTTTTTTCTTATTCTTCATATCTTCTTCCTTTCCTTCTTCTTTTTCCTCTACTTCTTTCATATTCTTCTTCTGTTTTTTCTTATGTTGTTGTTCTTCTACTTCTTTTTCTTCATATTATTATTATTATGTTGCAAAAGAGCTTTATTAAACCCAATTTACATGATTTTTTTTGGCACACATATGCTTACATAAATGCTTGTTCTATTTACTTGCATATGCTTACATAAATGCTTGTTCTATTTACTTGCATAATTTTAATCTACAGAACTACATAAGTTGGGGGGGGGTTACATTTCTGAATAAGGCAAAGCATTGGTTGGATTATTTAGAGGATACTGAAGTAACATAATTGTAACATAAATTTGAACTATAGTGTACATGAACAAAGATTAAAAATTATTTGTGTCCAAATTTACAAGCTAGTATTGAGGCTGGCCCATATATACTTACAAAGGTTTAAGTTTTTTTATGTATGTCTTATGGAGATTCAAATTGTATTTTTATCAGTGTTCTGTTATAATTATCAATGAAATTTCAAAGTTCTTTGGATTGGTGTAGAAGGTTGTATGGTGGATAGTGGGTACTTGGGTTGCATGGGTATTGTTGTGGGTTTTTGATTGCATTACACCAATTGGATGGTGGAAGGGGATGTTAATCTATTGATGTGTTTGTTTTCTATTTGCATGCAGATTGATTTTCTTATAAGTTCAGAAGATTTTGGTTGTTAATGTACCCATGAGTTCTTGTGTTGGGCTTTATTGTGATCTTAACATGTTTCTTCAAGTCTTTTAGGCTGTACATTCTTAGTTGGTGTTGCATGAGTTGTTCAAGTGTTGGCAAATATGTCAGAAAATACAATTTTGGAATTACTGACTTTTAACTGCTATAGCCTGTTCAAATGCAGTAATGTAGTGGTAAAACATGATGTTTGTTAGATATAGATGTGTTGAATGCTATGTTTTATGGACTGTGTAATGTCAGGTAGTTGTTCTTGAGCTGGGTTATGTATCTTGTGATTTTGATTGATCACAAGGCCTGGCTTGTGTGAATGAATTTTAAGTCTGGCAGGTGGATAGTTTTAACAGAATATTATTTGGTGTATCAGTACGGCTGGATAAGAAGCAGCCCTGTCTCCATATTAGTATAGTATTTGAATTGTATATCAGTCTTAAGTATCATTTTATACTGGGATATCTGTGAGTATTAAGTATTTTTATCTTGGATTGGTAGACATGAGTCAATGGTTATATTCTGCGTGAGATCCATTTGTATAAGGCTTCTGATGGGGAGCTGGTCATTATGTCTGGATTGGTAATGTTTTGCGCTTTAGTTCT
This sequence comes from Epiperipatus broadwayi, assembly GCA_028023455.1. NCBI lineage: Eukaryota > Metazoa > Onychophora > Udeonychophora > Euonychophora > Peripatidae > Epiperipatus > Epiperipatus broadwayi. The sequence continues at coordinate 1,997,961 of JAQFVV010000145.1, forward strand.
CTTTGGGGGTTGGTTTTTGGTCAACTGGGTGGTGTTTTGGTTTCTATTGCAGTTGGTACAATAAATGGGACGCATGACTTCATAATAAAAATTTGGTGATGTGTGGAACATTTGTCTTGATGATATTGATCATCTGATGGAAGCTGTTTTGGTGCGATTCAGTTATAGTGCAGCCAGTGGCCACTGGAATGTGTTGTGTGTTAGATAACTCACATGGATGTTCTGGAACCATTTGAGTGGAATTTGAGTTTTTTGGCATGTGTATTGTTTGGTTTATTTATGATGCTGTTAGCTTCATATGTGGTTTGAAGTATGGAAAGAGTCAATTAAGTAGTTTGTCAGGTTAAGAACAAGTTTGAACTACGTGTTTAACCCTTGTGTCTATGGTAACCATGTTTGTGAGGTTATTTTCAAGATGACTGTTGTTGGGTTGACTAAATGGTGGTTGAGTTAGTTAACTCAGGATGATATTGCATAGTGTGGCAAGGTTGCCACACTGTACACCTGAGTAACACTGCAGTTTGCATCCTCTTATAAAAGAGACATAGTGTGACCTCCTGATCTGCTATTTGGGAAGGGATATTGTTTAAATCTAGATCTGAATGTGAACTACGCTTAAATTTGAAGGTATTGCTATAGATGGGCACTTGTGTGTCATTAAAATATATTGCTTGAAATACAATGACATTGTTAAATGATGCCAACATTTTTTGGATATCCTTGATGTTATATCTGAGTACCCCAGTGATGTTGTTTTGATGGTCTAGATCAGGGGTCGCCAAACTTTTTTGATCATAGACCTCTATATAATTTTTCGAAATCTCCAGCGACCCCCAAAAAAGTAATTTTCAGTTAATTAAAATAAAACTATCTATTAGGTACTGTGTTTGTACATTTATTTTATGATTATAAACATTTATTAAAGTACTTTTACATTGTGTAACAATAGTTTTATGAAAAATATGTGTGATTTGCATATTAAGAATTGTTTTCCTTCGACCCCAAATCAACCCCCTGGCTCAGATCGACCCCTACTTTTGTTAAATAGACCCCTGGGGGTCTATATAGACCTCTTTGGTGACCTCTGGTCTAGATTCACAGGAGTGAGAGTGTAGATGCCTAATGTTTTTATGGGTGTTTGAAAACAATGGCTCTTCTGAAATTCGCAGCACAGTATCCCAGATCATGTGCAGAGTAATGGCTTCATACAGCAGAACTCTGGAAGAAGTGGTGCAGTGATCTATTTAAATCTGTGACTGATAATATGATTGACTGAGAGTAAAAAATCTTCTGAAAGATATATAATTCCTTCAGTATACTATTATTGAAACTTATTAATTGACTCTTCATCAGTATTCCAGAGTATAAGTGGGGAGAGTCAATGTTCTTGTCTTTGCAAATACAGCTCTTTAATATCATTTGCATTATTTCTTCAAAAACAAGCAAAACTAGGGTTGGCCAATATTGAGATCTTTTTAGCATTGATTACTTGCAACTGATTGTTGATAGCATTAGCATAGGTTTTGACAGACACTGAAATCTGTGGTGGCATGGAGATTGTATTGGTGCAATTAATCTATCCACGTGGCTTACTGGCCATTATGTTGATGGTCTTTTCTATAGAGCAAGGGTTTGTTTTGTTGAAAACTTCCTGCAGTTTTTGTCAAGGAAAAATAGTTTTAAACAGTTCACCTATATTTACTATTAATTTATACTTGGATTTTTTTTTATAAACTTTACATTTTGGTGATCCCAAACACATGTAGAATAGCAGTCTAGCAATGGCAAAGTTTGATGTGAGATGATGATGATGATGATTATTATTGTTGTTGTTATTGTTATTATTCTTGTTTTGTTGAAATAATTTTTCTTTATAATAATATATCATTTGATATTTTTGAAATTGCTTTTCTTTTCTATAACCATTCTTATTATTACACGCTTGTATATCTTTATGTCATAATTAACTCTTTTCTTTTCCATACACACACTTATATATATTTTCTGAGTTTTTGTAGTAGTGAATGTGGAATTGAGATGAGAGATACACAAAAAAAATTAAAAATTTGAATATACATAAAGAAAATATTAAAAAGATTAAATATAACCTTAGTATGTCTTCGATAGCGAGCATCCTTGTCAAATGCAATTAATATATTCAAATATTTATATATTCATGTAAAAATAAAAATATATGAATAGATATAATGACTCAATAACATTGAGGTAGATGGATAAATTGTCATGAAAAAAAAATGTATTTTGAAATTAAATTCTGACAAAAACATTTGGCTTTTCTTTAATTATTTTTGATTAGGATTGAAAAAAAAAAGTAGAAATAAATCTTTTTTTCATAATGCTAAAATTGTTAGTGGTTTTGAGAGGATTAGATGAAACTAAGGGAAATTATTAATTGATAAATAATAGTTTGTTATTGTTCATTTATTTAGATTTAAGCTTTTTTTTTTTTACCTAGCATCTTTTATCGATTTTATTTTTTCTTTTATTATTACTATAATAAAAAATAAAATAAAAGCACAGTTGTTTTTTTCTTTTCTGTGAAGTGAATACAAATCCTAGAATATTATCAACATTACATCTCTTTCTTATATTTTAAGATAAAATCGTAATAAAACATAATAATGATAATACTATTAGAAAAAGAATTTTGGAAAAAAACAAAACAGACTTAAGACATTGATTGATTGAGAAAAAATATATAATTTTATTATTTAAACAACAAACCTTGAATTTAATTTTCTTTGCCTATTATTCGGTTGATTATCTATCTATAGTTTTGCTTATCTATGTTTTTATTTGTAAAATTTAATTACATGATTTAACAGTATAGATAAAATTTCTCTCCAGAATAAAGAAGGCTGCATCATATTGCAATGTTGTTTTTACAGTAGCAAAATATTCCTCACAATAGAGCCACCTTGTGCAAGATATAGTAATCAATAAATGCTAGAAGTTATGCCTTTCAATCCCTATCCAGTGAGCTTTTATCCAAAATCTCTAGATGAGTTTTTAGTTTATGATTTTCATCAGTGAGGAGGATTGGATTTGAGAACAGCGCACATGGAATTTTGTATGTAAAGCTGGACTCTACAATCCAGTTACCTTATAAAGCTATCAGTCAAAATTGTTGCACTAGGTGGCATTAGTGTGTGGAGAAATACACTAATATTTTAGCAGTTTGAGTAAGCATAAGAAGTGGTGTCATGTGATGTTTTAATGTTTTTATTTTATAATAAGGTTATTGACATTCATTTGATCAACTGAAATAAATATGAATTATTATTTCCATTAAAAAAGTTTAATACAAATTTACTAACCACTATTAGCCATTCATCTAGATTCACTATAAAGTAGCTATGTAAAAGGGTATAGATTTTTTGAAAAATTTTTGTACCAAAAAATCTTTTTAATTTTAAATAAATTTTAATTTTAGTTCATGGGCCAGGCTGAAAAATAGAATAAAATTTATATAATAAGGACTTTTATATTGTTTCCATATATATATAGATTAAATAATTAAGTTTAAATGTAGTAAAAAAGCATTTACAATAAATTTATATTCAAAAAAAATCTTTATTAGAAAATATTGACAAATAAAATATTTGTAGTATTACTTTTAAAATATTGAACAATTAAAAAAAAGGAAAAAGTTTAACATAAACAGTTTTGCAAATGAAACACAAAAAATTAAAAATTAATAAACCACTTAATGTGTGCTGAGGTGAATAGAACAGATATGTTTGAAATCATAAAGTTAATTAGGATAATTGCTTATAGAAATTTGAGAATTTAAATATATATTTTTAATATATTTACAAATAAACTAATGATCAGTAATTGAATAATGGTGTAAAAAAGCATTAAAAAAGTTTAATTTTATAAGGTAAACTTCTCAATTGTGAGAAGAACATAATAATATAAGATTAGACTGGAGTTTTCTATTTCTATGTGAAAACAATATTTAATAGATCTTTACTATATACAAGATACAAAGTTTCATGTGAGAAGGAATTTATTTGCCTTTAAGTAGAAAACCACATTTTTTTTGGGAAAATGACATTAACCTAGGACAGTTTGTTTTATGTTAAGTGCTTTCTAATTAAGGACTTATAAATAGATAACTCCACCCATTAAAGATTTCCATCAAAAACATCCATTAAAAATATTGTATTATTTATATAATCAGAATATTCTAGGATACATTCACACAAAATTTAATATGCCTATAGAAAATAAATAACTAAAAATTAGTTATAGCCAGCTTACAGCAGTTTATGCCATCTTCAGTAGCAATTAAATGATAATATTTAAATGTCATTTAAATCACACAAAACTACTGTTTCCAAATGAATGGCCAATTTTTCATAAATTATGTAATATTTACTAAGGCTGTAACCTTATGAATAAGCATCTGAAAAATTCAAAGATAGGGACCTCTACAGGTCTTAGTCACAAGCTTATGCTCAGAGACCTGTAGAGATCCCTACCTTCAAATTTTTCAGACACTTATTCATAAGGTTACAGCCTTAGTAAATATTACTTAATATAATAATGTGCATTTAATAAAATGTATAATTATAAATTATGTATATTTACCTAATTACATTGTTTATTTAATACATTGTCATATTTATAAAATATGATTCTTTGATGTTTCTTTTTTTCAAGTCATTTTATACATATAAAATAAAAATATTATCAAAGCAAATGTGACCATTACAAATCACTGCATCTTTGGCAAATACAGATTTCAACACAATTTATTATATAACAATTCAAGTTCATGAATTCTCTTTTTTAATGCATATTTAGTCTCACCAATGAAAATGGATTTGCAAGGACACACCACTTTAAAAATAACTACACTTATTGATTTTATCAATATCTTTACTATTAATAATTAGTCTACCAATATTTGTTCCAACCTTAAATGCAGCATCAAAATGATTTGACCTTAAAATGATGGACACATAATCTTATTTATATAAGATAATGCAATTCATATCTTCTCTTTCATAATGTCATTTATTAAAATATTATTACTTAGAAAGATAATCTTCCATGTCTTAATGATGAGGAGAATGATACAAAATATGTTCTCCTCAATAGATATATATGATAAACAATATGCATGTGATAATGGAAAATGTCTATGATGATCAGAATATATTACTATTGTGGAGTTAACATTAGAATCACTAGGTTTTAATCTGGTAATGCACTTCAGTATGCTCATCATCAATTTAAGATCAATAAAGAGTACATTTGACACCCCAAATGTGGTTAGTTTATATTTCTCGTGTCTCTATCCTGCACAACATATTTATGCATATAGATATGATAAGTAAAAAAAAAAAAATAGATGCTTTTGTATTTTATCTTTTACCAAAAAAATGTTGGTTGGATTATTTAACATGTTTTTAAACTGAAAGTTTAATAAAATAATTAAATAATTTTATATTATTAGTTCATAAAAATGATAACTGAAACAGCTAATGAATGATGCATAGCAGAAAAATGATCTTTTTAACATCCTCTCATAGTAGGCATCATGTTTGCCAATTGTTAGATGATGGAAGATGTGGAAGATTTTATTCTTGTTTTATCGAAAACTAGATACCATTTATGAACAATTTGGTGGTTAGTCCGATTAGATTTGAATTGGAAAGCTGAAAAAAAAGCATAATGAAAAAAATTCAAATGAGCAGACCTGGATTCGAATCTAAGTCATATTCATGATAGATAGATTCACTGCCATTGCACCATAAGTAAAAAAAAAAAAAAAAGAAATTTAACCAACCTAAGCTAAACACGCAAATGTGCTACTATTTCCCATCATGCCCTTCATTCCTAAAAATGCTTAAAAACTAAATATATATGTAGATGAATAACATTTACAATAAACTACACTCAATAATGATCGGTTTGTTAATGATGCCTTATAATATAACTTGTCTCTTAACAGAAAATTTGGTTTATGCACATACACACGTGCACAGATACACCTATATATATATTGCGATGAAATACCTGTAAAACGTTTCTAAAACAAATAGTTTAAAATAGAAAGCTTTTATAAATTTGTCAGTTCTAATGAGAATTTATTTTCATTATATAGAAGGAAAAAAATATTACAAATTTTTGCATTACTAGATTTTTTTTTTATCGTTAATATTTTGAAGTATTTCTTCTTGAAAATATTTCTAGATGAATGCTCTAAATGAAACTTAAATCTTAAGTACTGAATAAAATGGAGAATCATCAAAATTACGCATTGTCTTCCTCATCTGAAGCAGAAAGCTAAAGTAGTTATAATACAAATAAATCATTTTGCAAAAGTATCAAGGATAAAATTTCCATTGTAGCCCAACCTTATATTTTTTTTTATTCCTTTGTCTTAAATGCATCCTAAAATGAAGTTTCTTGTTTTAATGGATAGTTGGTTTACTTTAAATGTCTTTAGTTTCTCAAGCAAATTTATAGTAATTGGAAATTACCCCACGTCTCTGGTTTGAAACAAATTAATTGCAGAATTGTTATTTCTGAAAAAGAAAATTTGTTTCTGGGAGTTTTGAAGCAGCTGAAATATGGGCTGGTAATGATGTTTTTCTATAAGTAGGAGCAAAATCAATATCAGCAGACATATAGGTCAACGTTATTAGCAGTATGGTGAGCTTTCACAGTCCAAGAAAAATGTAGCCTTAAAAATTAATATTTCATAAGTTATATCCTATTTAAAAATCACTAGAATCTATTTTTTGTAATAGTATTAATAATTTCTATATCAACACTACCTTACAAAGGCGCACACATATTGAATATATATATATTAAAAAAAGTTACGGTAAAGTTTTTAAATATTAATTTTAACTCCCATATATATATATTGTTTATCGATTATATAATATACTGGATAATGATTGACTATTATATATTTTGAACTTCATTTTGTTTTAAGTATTATTCACAATTGCTAAAACATCTAGCGAATGGAAAACTAGGTTAAGTTTATGGAGGTTATGATATTTCCCTCAACAATAGTGGTTGTATAAGTATGATTCTTTCCTCTTTGATGGAGAAGGTTGTACTATATTACAATCGTAATTTTTATTTTTACATTTACCGCATTATCATTTATCTCACTTAATTTAGGATTTTCATCATCTACATATTAATGGCTAGATACGTATTGAGTGACCAAATAATTGATGGTTAACTGTATGAGCTATTGGCCAGCTACTTATTATTTTTTCAGCCTGCATAGAATCCAAATTTCACTTAGGCTGAACTCGAATTCCATTTCATGTTTATGACTGAAGATTGTTATAATAATTAAGCCATGACGATCTTTATGTAATTATTATAAAAAGAATAATTTGTAAAGAAAATGCTTTAAAATAATATCATGTTTTAACTTACTAATTGTGTAGTCAAGCGTTGTTAGTCGAGAGGTTATCGCACCTGCCTTGCAAGCAAGTAGTTGGTTGCAGACGGGTGTGGGTTCGCGTCTCGGCGATGGTATGACAAATGAGGAAAAAAAAAAAAAAACTTACTAATTGCGACTTGGCTTTAACCTTAATTCCCTTTAGGCAAATTTGATTTTTTTTCATTTAATATATTTTAACTTAAAACTGTATACAACACCCAGGTGTTATAAATGTCTGATATATATATTTTTTCTTATTCTATTTTTAAAAAAAAATCAGCAATCCATTTATAATATCCTTTAGGCAAAGACATGTTTCAGTCATGTGATCAAAGCTTTTATTAAATTATTCTGAAAATAATTGAAACCTTCAGGCAAAAAAATATTATGTGACTTTTTTCATGAAATCTCAATGAGCACATTTAAAGAACACGAAAGACTGAGAATTGACATAATTTGCGCATTCAGACTTATCACAAGACAGATTTAAGTTCCTATTGCAAAAATTTAATAGTTTTTAAACTTCAAGTTCAACCTTCGTTTAGTTGTCAAATTAAATCTTTCTATTCTCTCTCTCTAGAGACGGCGTCCAGTGTTATTACTATTGTTTAATATTTATAATGGACATCTTATAATCCGAACTCATAAATAATCTTCAAATCTCCGCTTACATGTTTTTATATTTACCAACAATTAAAAAAAATCATAAAAGTAAAATAATTATAAGCTATTTTAAAAAATTTTATAGATGCATAAATGACACTAAATATTAATGTAAATTACTATATATACATAAGTGATTTGTATTGAATAGAGATTTTATAACTGCAAATTGTCTTTAGACAAACGGGCACAAAAATCAAACAAAACATTTAATGATTATTGGTAGCAGTTTGCATCTAATCTTAAAAGAAATTAATATAGCGTTAAAAATTTATTTGTGGATAGTGAAAGGGCTTGAAAGACTGAGTTCAAATTCCCTATATTTACAATTAAGCTCCAGGTATAGGCCTGGTATTTCAAATCTTACATATTAAGCCTGCATTCTGCCCATCCCTCTTCTATGTATTTAAATGGATACTGTCCTATACGTGAAGAATCAGAATGACTTGAGGTCAACATGGGCATGACAACAATATTGGCATCAGCATGGAATTTGTGAATTCTATTAATTAGATTTTCAATAGTATGGATGGCTGAAGAGTTGGAGGTTGGAGTGAGTTGAAGCCTGTCCATTAAAGTGTAATAAAGTGAGCACTGATTATATATATGTATGGGAGATGGTAGTCTGAACCAACTGATGAGTGCTGGTTTAGCAAGAAATACATATATTGGTAATTATTTATCTTTTCTGCATGTGTGTGGCCATGTGTGTCAGTAGTATGAGATAGTGTGAATAGTGAAGGGGCTTGAAAGACTGAGTTCAAATCGCCTATATTTCATTATAAACTGTAACTTAATAAAATGTTAATGAAATGCACATGCATATATGATTGAATGCATTGTATGATATATGATGATCATATTGATGTTTAATAATAATGCGGAAGTTGCCTGAATTAACTTTGTTTAACTCAGGTAAAATGTATACAGTTTGTAAATAGACTGCATAGAGTAAAAATTCTTCAAAAGCCTTCTTTTAAAAAAATCATGAAGATTTTCTGAATGATTGAGTGCTTTTCATTTTTTTTTAAATAGTTGATTAGATTGGATATGAGTTATAAGATTGATTAAATCCTGAAAAACAATTAAATTTTGAACACAGTTTGAATTCAAAATGAGTTGTGCTCATGGATGCAGACTTGATTGTACTACAACAAAGATTCTTCATTGAGTAATAAAAAATAAACATAGTCAGTCATGTTGACTCTTTTGTGGAAAGATGTTTTAATAAATAGCAGCTACATATAATTACACTTTTTTTTTCATTATTAATTAACTTATTTTGAGTTCCAAAAAATAACTACATTGAAAATATTCTTATAATAGCATTTGAAAAATAAGTGTACACCTGGGTCTCTTTTTATGCGGACTTATTTAACACGATTTTGAAGTTACGCGATTCGTGTTTCACCGGAAGTCAAACTCTGATATTGTGCTATTACTTTAAATAATAAATTTCGTGCACTTTCATTATATTGAAAGTAATAGCACATTATTGGAATCCGACTTTCAACTTAGTAATTTCAATATTTTCAGTGCTTTATAATAGTAAGATTTTATGCAATAATGAAATTAAAATCATGATTTCCACATTTTATGTATACACACATCAAATTTTACAAGATTATAATGTAAATTTGTTCAAACATTGTGCGTGTTAATTTTGCATTTTAAATCACATTCTGTTTTTGCTTTTTAAAAAAGAACGTAATCAATTATTAATCATTTAGTGTCCACAAGTTTATTTTTAAAAGATCAGTAATAGCAGTGGGCACAATTAAAATTGAAAATCTGATTTTTAATTGTAATTAACAATTTAAAAATTACTTATGGCGACTTGAAATAATGTGATGTGAAATTTGATTTTTAAACGGAATTGAAAATTAAAGACAAAAATAAGAATTTAATTTTTAGTTGTTAGTTTTAATTAAATTTTTCCCAGCAATGGTGAATAAATGTCTTTTTATTATCATAAGTCTAAGTTCATAAACAATTAATAAAATCATCATCTCAAAGATGAATTACTAATTACATTGTCACCAGAAAACCATTGTCACAACATGAGTGTGAAGGTGGCGCTAGTTGTTTGCAAATGAACGTGTTTTTGGCAAATAGCTATAATAATTAAAACGTGTATAAAAAAATGTAAATTACTGTACTGTAAATTATGCATAAAAATATATTATTTTGAATAAAATTAAATATTATAGTTAAAAAAAGTTTGTCTTGTATCAATTTTTTTTCAAATTTGAAATTTTTTATTAGTCATATTTTATTTCCTTATTTTTTTTGCGCGTGAATTTTAAAGTAATTTTACATTGGTGCTTTGCTTTTATGCGAATTTTGAAAAATCACAGACCACATCCCCCCTTTTTCAATGTAAGTTACGTCTATTTTTGCGCGATTTCATTTGCGCATGTTTTCTGAGGAACCTATCTACCGTGTAAAACCAGATCCAGGGGTATCTCAGTTTTAAACATGGAATGGTAAATAATTTTAAAAATCAATGTACTGAAAACAATTTTTTTCTGAAAGTTAGTGTTAAAAAATATTTGTTTCTTTTAAAAGTATATTTCTCTAAATAATAGATAGGTAATTGCAATGTTATAGATGGCAGCACTGTATCTAAGAGAAGACTTTTCAATTTAATTTTGGGAGAAGAAAATATTTAATTCCAATAATTTAAGTGGAACAAAAAAAAACAACTTGGATTTTAAATCATTAAACATCACATGGTCATCATTTTTATATGGATGGGTAGTTGTTACCAGATGGGGATTTTATGCACAAGCCTTCTGGCATCCATTGATTACTCTGGCTGGCACTGAGTGGCACTACTGTATGGAGAGTTTTCCCTGTGTTAACTTGGATTTTGTGAAATAAAGTTTATGCACAAATAAAAAATATTTTTTGATACAAAAAATATATTTTTTGATTGGAATATATTTAGATAAATGTTACAATAAATTATTTGTCACTAATTTAATATTTTATATTCAAAAATGTTTAAAAAAAAATTTAGTGTTTATTAAACTCAAAGTAAAATATTTTCTTCAATTCTCAATTTCAAAAAGAATATTTAATAATGAATAAGACAAAAGAATATAATTTTTTTAATGATAAATTATGAGAAAGAAATGAGACTTATTTTATGATCTTTAGCTTGAGACTTTGACAAAATGTCTGCAGTGTTTAAAATCAAGGTTTCAATAAATTGTCATTATTTATAATGTATATCTACTTTTTGGACTGGAAAAGTAAGAAAAAAAACTAATATGTGGATTATGAATTTGTAAAGGTTATTTGATTCTTTCTATTTGATAATATTTTATTGTTTAATATCGCTTACCAATAGTAAATGACTTGCTCAATAAACATCACATGATCACCATTTTTATGCTTACTCTTAACTGTTATTAAACAGGCAAAACTCTCTATATGTTTTGCCACTATATGACTATATAAACTAATAAGCTTGGATTGAAAATATTATAGTGTTTTCAATTTAAGTCTCATAGTTTTGTAGTTAAGTAGAGATAAAAGATGGCAGCTGGAGGGTTGCATTAGATCCCAAGATCTAGGTGCAGTGCTCTCAAACGTTAGGCTCCTCACTGACGAAGGCTACAAGGCAGAAAATAGTCTGGGGATATTGGATGAGTAGGCACTAGATGGGGATTTTATGCACAAGCCTTCTGGAACCCACTGATTACTCTGGCTTGCACTGAGTAACGATACATATAGAGAGTTTTGCCTGTTTTAAATTACTTGCTCACCACCAATTTCTGGAGTACGTCTGGATTTGCAGTCCACATATTTAATAGCTACAGTATTAGTCTTTATTATTTTGCCATTTAGCCTTAGCATTTTTATTTCTAACTACAGTGAGATCTTGTCTTATTATTATATGATGAATTAATTCTCGGAATATTATCTGTTTTGAAGTATTAAAATTTCCTTCCACTTCTTATTTGCATTGCTGAATTATATATAATATATCATATACCAAATACACCTTAATTTACACTCTACAATGTATGATTTATTTATCTCCTATTGCCTACTGTGTCAACTATAGGCAAGAGAAGGTAAACAAATCATATGTTAAAATTGCATTGTAGATTGTAAATTAAGGTGTATTTGGTATAATATTATCTGTTACTATACTAAATAATGTCATTTGCATTTATAGTTCAGCTACTTGTGCACTTAATGAATAAGTTCTAGTAATGCTTCCTAATTTTTATCACAATGTATATATTAAACATTTCTTCATAATATTAGATATATTTATGTATTATTTATTTGTTCATCAATTTTAATTAGACATATATAATTAATAGGTTATAAATATAACTGTAGAAAACGAATATAAAAGCAGATTTTGTAAACATGTAATATATAATATTATGTATGCAATCAATTTATTTTTAAATTATAATAAATAAAACTATATTTTATGAGTGTAAATTAATAAGTAATAACTAAAAATATATTATTTGCAATCGTTTTAAAATTATAATAACAGTAAAAATAAACAATAATAATATATAATTTACACAGAATTAATCATAAGCAACTGAATTTACTTTATTACATAAACTAATGAAGCCCATAATTGGGGTATAGATAAAACCTTGCACTATAAATATTGCTAATAGCTTGATGATTGAAAATGTTCTTTTTTTGGATTTTTAATCTGTTCAAATTATAAAGTTTATCATTAAACCTACATTAGTAGTTAATACCTACTTATAAGGACAATATACATATATATATATATTTAGAGAGAGAGAAAATTTGAACCCAAACTTTCAAGTTCCCTTTAGTCATCCACTCCATCTTATACAACCGATACACATTACCACATACATGCAAAAAAGACAAATGATCTTCAATATACAAATTTCATACTGAACCATCACGCACCAGTTGGTCCAGATTATCATCTCTCTCTCACACACACATACATATATATAATTAGTGCTTGGTTTATATTACGATAGCAAATCTTCAAACTTTAATGGACAGGCTTCCATCTTCTTCAATCTCCAACTATCCAGCCATCCATATCATTAAAAATCTGATGATGGGGTGCTCAAACCATTGTTTTCCAATTTTTGTTGTGATATAACCATGTTGACCATAAGTCAATCTGATTCCTAGTAGGAACTTCATCCCATTTAAGCATGCAGAAGAGAAATGGGCAGAATACAGGCTGGATATGTAATAATTAAATACATATATAGTATTTATATTTTATGCTAGATGTAATTAGAAAGAGTTTGAATCCAGATTTCCAAGATCATCTTTAGTCATTCACTACATCTTATACAACTGATACACATGACCACATATATGCGAAAAAAATAATGATTTCCAATATACATATTTTAGCAAATACGTATATTGATGATCATTATCTTTTATGCATGTTTGTGGTTATGTGTATCAGTTGTATAAGATGGAATAAATGACTAAAGGGAGCTTGAAATTCTGGGTTCAAATTTCCTCTAATTACATCTAATTTAAAATATAAATATTATGTATCTATTTATATATATTGTACCGGTCGGATTTGTATGTTCACGTAACAAGATCTAGCATCTAGGCAAAAGTACCTCGAATCCAATCATGCGCAAGATACATAAGTCAGGAACACTCATGAATTCTGTCCTATTTGGCTATTTCCCAGATCTAGAACATTATGAGCAACAATCCCGATGATATCGATTTGATTTACTTCTCACTGCCAGCATCGCTCATCGGAGACACAAAAAGACTCTAGGCTAAATTTTAATGATAGCCTAACTTAAAAACACACTATAATCTGGAGCAACGAAGGCTTGTGACTTTGCATATTAATTATATATATTTAGCGGAGATCATCTAGTCATATGGAACATAACTAATAAATAGATATTAAATTAGAATAAAAAAAATCAATGATTCAAGAGTTGATGTATATATTTTAAGATTTATTATATTAATAACAAATAAATATGTCAGGTTATTTATCCAACACTAGCCTCATAAGTATTATATATAGATAATTCAGATTTTACAATAATGTGGTGATAATTGCGGCTATGCCAATAATATATGTAGATGACTTAAGAAATTAGCGCTATTGGAAATGTATTATTAAAATACTATTCCACTCCCAGAGGAATGAAAAGAGCATTTACCCAACTTAAAATAAAATAATTTTACAAACAAATAATACATTTTGTTTTTATTCAATATCATTATTAATTTGAGTTGTAAATGATTCATGTGTGGGACAGATAATGAATACTTATATGAATGAGAATAAATTTATCGCACTGACATGCATAGTAAAATAATGGAAATATATATCTGTTTAGAGAAATCATCGCATTACGACTTATGGCTATTCCTGGGTGACTAATAATATGTTGAAAGGCAGTGCATGCTTGATGGCAGATTGGGGTGGTCCAATTATGGATCCTGGAGTGTGCTTCATGAATTTGATTAATGAAATTTACCGATTTCCTCTGCAAGTGTAGGCAGGATCGGTGTTGAGACGAAGAGCGGTCGGCAATGCCTTTATTGGGCTGGATTTTCCAGAGCGATTCCCATATATGGCATGAACATATGACCAAATATGTCCCCAGGGTGGTTTTACAGCCTGGTTCAAGGACATTAAGAAACAACGATGGGGCTCGACTTAGCGAATACCTCCATGTTAGAGAGAAGCACGAATATATATAACGGTGGCCTATTTGCATGCAATGCTTAATAATACAATATAACTATAACTTTAAAGATTATCTTAACTTATTTACTGCCCATAAATTGTGAAATACCCGGCGTAATGGTATGGTTTCTTCATTAAACAAACACGGATAATAATTTTAATTAAATATAAAACTAAGATCTGAAGATCCCCCCCCCTATATTACTTAATATTATTCATAACTTCCCACACATTTAACAAATCTCAATCTCGGTTAATAAATGCCCTTATGAAAATATATAAATTAATATGAAAATAAATGGGTGGTGGTAATAGCTATGATGAGTTTACATATATAACATAAATTGATAATAAGAAATAGTGCATTATTTAGAAAGAAAAACATTTTTAGAAAAACAGACATTGATCTGTTTTTCTATGGCAAACATAGAAAATAATTAATTTGTTTATCTAAAATCGCTAGCACCTGGGCAAGTCGAATAAGACTTGTTTTGATTAAGTTATAAGTTAATTACCCTATAAATGATGGGTGGGGAAAACGAAAATAAATTACATGCTGGCGATTTTAAAAATATTATTGGCATTTTTTTTTTAAAACATAAATACATAAATATAAACAAAAATTATCTGCCGCATGGAAATGAAAGAAAAAAAAACATTTTATAAGAGGCTTAATAGTGATAAGTTATATAGAGTTATAAGAGTTACAAACTTTGAAGACATTTAATATATATATGATCGGAAAACAGAATAAATATTACAAAGAAGGCAGGATTTGAGAATTATGAGCAGCTAAAGTTCTTTTTACCTTGCTATCTGGAAGAGCAATTTTGATACGAGTCAATCCATCGGCATTGGTTCACTAGATCTAGGGTAGCAGTAATATATGGTAGGTAGCATCTTACTTTTAACGAAAAAAATATTTAAAGTTCATCAGTACGGGATGCAGAGCTTCGCTTATGGGAAAAGCATATCAGAATGGAGGGGAAGGTGAAATTTCCCCTACTCATGGCACATTGAATGAAAATTAAAAGTGACATGGATTATGTATAGCAACATCTTAATTTTGTGATCTCCTCCTTTTGGATTCAAATCCAGCAGTATTTATACTTTTCTTTTGATGATGTAACCTAGCAACTACTGCTGGACCTGAGGCAGTTTAAGCACTTAATGTACATCTGGAATCATTTGACGGGACTTTTGAAACAATGCAATTCTGTTATCAGTTTCTCGAACAATTGTTTTAAAATAAGTCTTATGATTTTAAAACAAGCTGGCATGGACAAAATTTCCACTAATGGGTTTATTTTATTATTACAAAATTGTAATCTTTTACTTTTATCTAAGGGGCTCTTCTGGGTAATTGTTTTCAAGAGACTTTTTAACAGGATTGCATCATTTCTGGCTACTAAATTACATATGAAAAAATAATAAGTTTCATATATGTTACTTTATATATAACATAACTCTATTAATTTATTAGCAATCTCCTACACTGAAATATATATATAGATTTATTACTTATGCCTGTATACACATGATAATATTATTTAATAAAAATAGTTTTAGATTAAGATAAGTGTTTACGTGGTTTTTGTTAAAATACTAAGCAAAAGAAATATACGTATTATTAGATTATATATATGCGTAAAGACAGGTTTGACCATAGTTCGATGGTAGGAGATTGGATGTGGGCTGTGAAGCAGGGTCTGAGCATCAGATATGCTTCAATATATATTGTGATCTAACATGAGATGCTAGAACTAAAGGTCATTCAGGTAGGCACTATAATAGCTATGAATTTTCCACAGAGTATGAGTTATCTTATAGGCAACATAACATCTAATTATACTAAAATATCAAATTCTTATGTCAACTTAAATCTTAATTCAGATTTTTTTACTTTATTTAAAATTTAAAAATTTAGGTAATGTCTATATCAGGGGTGGTCAACTTTTGTGTTCATAAGATCTACTTTTTATTTTTAAAATGTGTTGCGATCGACTTGTCATAGGCGATCGACTTGTTGCCATAAGGCATAGTTTAAGTGAAGGGAGGTGTGAAATACATACTATTTTTATATATCTAACTAGTGAAACTCTTGTCTGAGGGAATTAAAGCAACATGAGTAATTATGAACAATATTTATTAATTTAAATTAGCTACAATAAATCAAGATTAAAAATATTATTTTTAATAATGATATGGTTTAGTGGACTTCATCTATCTAGAATTGGGAGAAAAAAAAGAAAAAAATAACAAAAAAACTTGAAAATCTTGACTTAATTTGTTTCACTCGTTACTTGACAGCTCTTGCAGATTGGCCTCGCGATCGACCAAAATGGCTTTGCGATTGACTGGTGGATCATGATATACTTGTTGGACATCCCTGATCTATATCATAGGGTTAAAAAAAACTGTTCTTGGCATGAAAAAATGAGAATGGTAGTATATTTTAAAATTCTTAAAAGATAACTATGATCCACTTTTAGCTGTATTAAATATTTGTATCTTAGGTAAGCAGAAATGTGAATATGCAGTAATAAAGTATTTAAACATTTTAAAGACCATATGGCTAGCAGATAAAACATTTCTAAAATATCTTAAACTTCTCCAAGATAAATATATCATTTTTATCACCTATAAAATATATAAATTTCATATCTTTTGATATAAACTTTTAATAAATACTAATGGGAAAAAATGCAGCATGTAGAAAAGGAATATTTTATGCTACCAACTACATTATAAGTACATTGAAATAAATAAATAAACACATTATTTATTTTTATAATGCAGGTAAAATCAATAATAAGTAAATTCTGTGCGACCATTAAAATGTATTCTGATAAAATAATGAATGATAAAACTTTATTAAATTAGATTTTCTGAATAAGAATTATGATACTATAACAATGGCAATAAAACAGAAATGTATTTAATTAATAGCAAAAATATTTATTTACATTACGAGATAATATTTATACAATAAAAATATTTCTTTACAATAAGCATCTTTTTTTTAATATGTCATAGCATCGGCCGGGAAGCGAACCCGCTGATCCGGGACAACTGCTTGTCAGGAAGCTGTGCTGACCACTCGACCACCAATGCAATAAGCATCATTTTTAAATTTAATTTAATTAAACTAGAAAATATTAATATACTTGACAAATAAAATATCTTTTTCCATAAAATATTCCTAAAGAATATACAGTAAAAGTACCTATTACTATCTAAAGTTTCTCATATTTATCTAATACAGTCTTTTTCAACATTACGTATTCAGAGTAAAATAATATGTAGGCTATCAGTGAGATACTATATACTTTTCAAAACAAAGCTAGATTTGAAAATCATTATGAAAATACCTATTATAGTTTTTACAATGATTGCAAAAAATATTAGCAAAATAATTGTACTGATATAATTTTACTAACATCTATGATGGGCTGAGGAATGAATATACTTGATATTCACAATATATTTTAAATTTAACTTGTAGTAGAGCTAATAATATATTATAAAGCTGGACATGCCTTAAAATATTCTAACATACCAAAATACACATTAATATTGAAATTTCAGACAAAGCAAATAAGAAAAAATATGAATAAGCATCTGGTAATATGACCTGGCAGTACTGAAAATAAAAAACCCACACTCTCTCTCTCATGGAGGGGCTTAATAATACAATATCCAACACCCTGTAACTATGTGCAGGCAGTGCTGAGAAACAAGCAAGCCATGCTCTCACTCATGGAAGTGCTGAAAGCCAACAAAAACAATAAAATTTCCACATAACATTGTCTAAATGGATATTACTAACCTCACAAGGCATGAATTTGATAATAATGATAATAAATAAATAACTAATTACCTGCACATACATTCACAGGTCTAACAACACATATATTTGATCTAACTATATATATATACTGACAAATCATAATTGCGCGACCATATTAATGTTAAATTTTGTACACTATCTAAATTCACACATACTGACCTACAAATACTTTTATTCATACACATTAATATCAAATATAAAAGGCTGTTCTACCCTGGATACATTAATTCATTCATTCAGTTGAAATAATATTTCAGAGAACTATAAATAATAAGAATGATAACATTTAAACAAATCCTTTATCGACACACATCTTACCCAATCCTCTTCATGTATGTGTACTATTATAAATAGATTCATGCTGCCATAAATAATAATAATAATAATAATAATAATAATAATAATAATAATAATAATAATAATAATAATAATAATAATAATAATAATAATAATAATAATAATAATAATAATAATAATAATAATAATAATAATAATAATAATAATAATAATAATAATAATAATAATAATAATAATAATAATAATAATAATAAAAAATAATAATTACATAATAACAATAAGAAATTTAAATATACCCAACATATATGCTAAATATTTTGTTTTATCATTTCAGATTAAGAATTTAAGTTCCTTTTATCTGCTTGGGACTAAGCTGCCATATTGAATTTTTTAAAATACTGGCCTGAGACCCAATTTTCACAATAACTTCTGTTTTAATTATGTTAGAGCAAAAACAATTACATTGCTAGAAACTAAAAAAATTAAGGAAAACAATAAGCATAAAAGTAATAGTGATAACTATATAAAAATAAGGGGAAAAAGAAATTTTCACATTCAAAATAATTATTATTTTATTGTTTGTTCATAATTTGGACATTAACATTAACTAAAATTCAAATTACATCTTCAGTGTTAATTTCTCTGTATTCCTCACAAAATTATCTTTCATGTAAACGTCTTACCTGAGATAATCCACAACTTCACAATCTCCAAAACAAGTCTGATATGACTTCTTCATTTTTATCTTGTACCCCAAATGTTCTAAATGTCAAAGGCATCTATAAAGAAAAAGATTCATCCTAATAAAAGATACAAAAGAAATCATCATAGCAATTGGCTTCTTGTCTATTTAAAACTAGAAATTGTAGGCTACTGTCTAAATCACTGACAAAATGAGTTTCATCTCTTCATTTTATATTTTTTGTGTACATCAGTGATGTTTATATTCTTTATGCACAGAAGTGATGCTATCTTGTTATATTTATTGTATCATATAGATATAATTTATTTGCATATAGTCCATTTGTTAGCTATAGACTTGAAAATAATGTTATGAAACATATAGCAAACCCAGAGTGACTCCAAAGCATGAATGAACAAGAATAAACAAAACCATAAACAAGAATCAGAATTTGATTATATGCTTGTGTATGCCATCTTTGTATCGATTTAATTATTAGTTTTATAACTCATTACTTGTAAACACAAACATATTATATAAACATAATTATAAATAATAAATTATACTTTTTGAAAATCATTATTTTTATAAAAATAAGTGGATTAGTGTAGGTAGAAGTTTAGAAAATTATGATAGATGTGAATTCTATATGAGCATAAATAAATATATAACTACAAACCAACACACACTAATTACAAACTAAAATTAATAATAAAAAAATTTAAATATTATTAAAAAAATTAAAATTTTACTTGCAAGTCATTAGTTGAAGCTCTATTGTAGGCCTTGTTTGTGAATAACATGTGGCAAATGTTCTTGCATTTGGTAAACCTTTTTTTTTTCTTTTATTGCTTCATGGTAATTACAAAAGTTATCAAAAAAGAAAAAAAATTAAATACTGTAGTCAATTAAAACTATTGCCAAAAATCCAAATTTCAACCGATTTTTTTGAGGTAAACATTTTCTGAAAGCTACATCATTAAGCTATCAAATATCCATATTTTGATTGACGTCATGCTTATACTTTTTATATCAGTAAAGAAAGAAAACAACACATCATCCAACAAGCACCCAAGGAGCTCCTACAGTGGTCATGGAGCACAAGCAGACTTATCTTGCAATGAAAATAATCCATTTTATTTAAGTCCATTTTGCCATCTTCTCTAAGAATAATTCTGCAAGACAATCTTTCATTCTGGCAGGTAGAAAATCTCTACATCAAGGTCAAGAGCAGAAATTGCTTTATAATGATATTCATAATTGAAGCATAAATTTGAAAAGAAATGAGAAGAGAAAGGATATTAAGCAATAATAGTTCTTTTGTAAAGTTCCCATATTATAAAGTTTATATATATTTTTAATAATATTTCAGCATTACATAAGTTTGAATCATTTATTATTTGTCAAGGTAATATAATATAGTTCAAATAAATAAGCAAAGTAGAAAATATTATAAATAACTAGATAGATGAATTTGGGATAAATAATTATATCAATCAAATGTTACTTTATCTTCATTAATAGAAAAACATGAATAAAATCTAAATGATTGCACTTCATTTTGTTCTTAATACAGTCAATACTTTTAAGATAATTTATCATTATTATTCTTTTGATTTAGAAGGAATATAATGATTTTCACGCTTATTTCTGAATCAAATTATGAATGATTATTTTTCATAAATTATTATTAACAAATTATTTATCTTTAGCTCAAAGCTTTATTAAAACATAATAATTAATTTCTTAGTAACTAGGATTAATGTCAATAATGAATTAAATAATACCTTAAAATGTTAAAAGAATTGTTACTAGTCAAGTGTTTGACTTAACAAACATTTTATAATAAGGACCAAACAATACATATACTTCCCAATGTGTAGTCAGTTTCCATTAGTTTTTCTATTTAAAAACATCTCATAATCTTCTTCACAAAAGTAATTTAATATATACATCTTCCCATGATTTCTTTTCAATATATAGTTGAACATACACTTTAAAATAGTATTGCCAAAATAATTTTTAACTTTAGTGATTGGTTTATCTTCATGTTTTCATTTCCAGTGCTTAAGATTTGCCCATACTTAAGCATTTGGGTTGAAAGAATAGGTGGATTCATTCTATTCTTTTGCAAAGACTTTATCTTGTGTTGGAAATGAAAGTATTCATTTATTATTAACATTCATAAAAAAAATGCATGTACATTAGCTTGAAATGCTGATCTTTAGTTTATTACAATTTATATACATCAAGCGCTATATAAATAAATATCTCATTTACAATCATTTAAAAAAATCAACTTAAAACCTTTTAAACTGATGAAATAAAAATTTTAAAAAATGTGAATATAATAGTGAAAACAAAAATCAATTAATAAAATTTTATTCAAGTTTTTTCTTTTTATAAACATCTGTGTATGCTTGTTTTACTGCAATATTTATTATGTGGTATTCTTTAACCAATACAATTAATATATGGATGTAGGATATTTAAATTACTAGAGTAATTTTAACCTTTCTAATTATCTAAAACAT
Source organism: Epiperipatus broadwayi (assembly GCA_028023455.1). Lineage (NCBI taxonomy): Eukaryota > Metazoa > Onychophora > Udeonychophora > Euonychophora > Peripatidae > Epiperipatus > Epiperipatus broadwayi. The sequence continues at coordinate 2,020,152 of JAQFVV010000145.1, forward strand.
TTATTTATAGCTTTTTGACCTTGAATTTTATTTAATTAAGATAGTCTAAGCATGTGATGTCTAGATTGATAATTAAAAAATATAATAAACTTTATTAATTAAATTTAGTTATTAAACCATTTACTTAATTCTAATAAAATTACTTATTTCTTTTTTTAAATTAAATGTTTTACTCAAAATACAATATTTATTTTATTTTAAGAGCCCTATTAAAATTATCTTTTTCAAATGTACCCTTTTTATAAAATATAACTTTAATAATTCATTTTAAACTTTCCAATCATTCACATGCAAGCATCAGCATCTACACACATGTGCATTAAATATAACCAATAATTTAAAAGCAATGAAGTTAAATTAATTACAGGCATTAATTTAAATTAAAACATATCCCAACTTGTTATATTTAAGCCCAATATCTTTAAATTTTATTTTTAAACAACTCTTATATGAATTAATATTTTATGAATTATTATTTTAAAGCTATTTTAAAAACTAACAAATAAATATCCTAATACAAATGAAATAACTTTATTTTATAATAATGGGGACAACTTTATTTACTGCATATATTTAAAACATAGCAGGCTTTAAATTAACTCTTATTCAGATTTAAATTATTAACTTGGGATATTTAAACAAATATTAAACAATCTAATTAATATTTTGTAAGCAACTAATTAATATACTGTGTAAATTGCTTTAATCAATAAATTAAAACATTTAGCTAAGATTACAGCATATATTTAACTCATAAGGCCAAATATATATACATAGTAAAAAAAAGAATGCTTTGACAAGAAATTGAGATTGTTAATTGTTACTGATATTGGTATTGTTTAATTATATATATAATAAATAATATTTTAATACTGAATAAATATAATATCCTGTGAAGTTTATCAAATCTATTTTAAATAATGATTGAACTGCCCTCTAGCTGCCATGTTCACTTACTTTTTACAGTAAGAAAATGGACCATTTTTTACTGCATTTTATATATTTTTATTTTGACTTATCTAGAAGAATAACAACCAGAGGGCAAACTTAAACCAGCGTATAGATTTTAATGTAAATTGATTTTTAAATAATGTACATTATTTTTATAGAGCAGAGTGAATTTCAATTCTTATTTAAAATAGATTTGGTAAATAACATATGGATATAATATTTATTCAATATTAAAAAATTATTTAACATTACATATATGTCATGTGTGTATTTATTATAGAGTTTTTGAAATTACTGAGATATCTCTGTTCTATGAACTTAATTTCAGTTATTCAGAAATCAATTTACATTAAAATATATAGGTTGGTTTAAGTTTGCTCTCTGGCTATTATTGTTGTAAATAAACTCTAACTAAAAGTCCTAAAATATTGTGAGAAGTGGTCTATTTTCTTACTGTAAAAAGTTACTGAACATGGCAGCTATAAGGTAACTTAGTTATTATTTAAAACAGACTTGATAACTTTCACATGGCATTATATTTCTTCAATACATATTTATATATTATGTGCCTTTCTCTTCGTTTATACACACATATATATATATATATACTAATCTGAACTTAAGCAAAAGATGTTGGGTGAACAAGAAGATGGAAGAAAAAATAAAAATAAAAAACTGGATATTTTTTGTAGTTATCCAGTATTTCATATTATTATTTTAATAGTATTCTTTTTTTGGCAAATAAACAATTGATTGTTTTATTATTGTATGAGAATTTAAGGGAATTTATTTCCAACATTTGACAATTAGATTTTAATACTTTATCTTTGATGTCAAAAAGTGAAAGTTCAAACCCAGAATAAATTGAACTAAATTATATATATATATCCAAATATTTTATATTCATCAGTTAATTGTCAGCTGTCTATCTTATATATCTACATTCAAGGAAATATAAAATAACTGTTTTTATAACTTTATCTTAGTTTTCAACTTTCATTTCTGTAGCCATCCCATCTATGAATCTATTGTGGGTAGTCATCATTTTTTATTCAGCCTGTTAAACCATCATTGTGAGATTTGACTCATATTTGCAGGATCTCAATTTTTCTTCTAGATAAACGAAATCTTACAAGGAAATTCTTACTATTTATTTATTATAGATTCTGGGCACTTTTGAAATATGGCAAAAAAACACTTATGCAAATGAACACAAACCCAAAAAATAATACACATATTTGTTTAATAATATTTTTTACCCCTCATATCATCATATAGAAGTTATATACTATGAATGAATTTCCATGTTCAGCCACATAATTTCGTTAGTGCAACAAACCTTTTTAAATAACTGAATCAAATAACATAATCAAATCAATAAAAACACTTTATGATTTTTTATATGGTATGCATTTCATCACTCTTTTACAAGTTATTTTGTCTTTAACTTCTATCTTGTATACAGATTCCAAATAAATTTTCGTTTTCAGATTGTTTTTTCTTTTTTTTTTTACAAAATATGTGATGTTACAAATTGCGCATTATGCAAACAAGTGAAGCTCAATATGAAGAAAATTATAAGGTTGGGTGCTTTCTGGAACCTTCAGTTCCCATATTCATAACCTATCTTGGGAGTGTCAGCTTGAGTTGTGATTTTTAAAGACTGGGTAATGCGCAATTTGTAACTTACTACTCGAAGTTAAAGTAGAAATAAGGATTTTATTTCAAAATATGTGATAGGATAATTTCATTTATTCTATTGTATGTTTTTAAGCTAAATAAAACTTGTTTTTTTCTTCTTTTTTTTTCATATGTCAAATGCGTTGACCGAGAAGCGAACCCGGGCCAGCTGCTTGGAAGGCAGCTATGCCAACCACTATACTCAAAGTATTCTTTAGATAGAAACAAATTTAATCTATTGTAAATTTCAATAATACCTAAACTGTATGATAAAATTATTTGTTTGTCATTTTTGCAGTTGGGCATTTTGTTTCTTATTAAAGTCATAATTATTAATAGAAAATTTATCACTATTTATCCAAATGATAAATGATATTTCTATTAATAATTATTTGAATCTTATTTTTTGTCTAGATTTATCAATTAAATTAGCATTTCACTGATATCATAGTTTTTCTAGTTAATAACTCAATTCTTCTATTATTATATAGCCTATTTCATAACAATCTTATTCAATTAAGAATAATTAAATGTAGATAGCTTAAGGCATGACAAAAATCTCTCTATTAGCGCCTGAAAGAGAATGGAAAGACATCAATTGTCAGTAAATGATGAAAATTAAAATGATTTTTCTATCTTTTTCTATATTCTACTAAATACCAAATTATCAATTAATAATTGGAAGATAACAGATCTGATTATAGACTAGATACCTCAAAAAAATGTCTTAACCCATACCAGTGCTACTTATCCTCTCTTAACCCATACCAGTGCTACTTATCCTCGATTCAAACATATTTTGTAGAAATGACTAGTAGAAGTACTATTATTTACATTATATATTTATCACTTCAAATTTTTTTAAATGGTTACTGGACATTCTTTGATTTAACAATAGCTTGATATTACCCCCCCCCCCCCGCCTTCACTTAAATAGATTTAACATATCTAAAATAACTCATGTGTAATATAATGATGTATGCAGGTCCGGTTTTACCACCAGGCAAACCTAGGCAATAACATAAGATTATCCATATCAGAGGAAAAGGTGGAATATTTTTCATAAACAACAAAAAATAGATCGTTCAATCTTTTTAATATTTTAATTCTAGCAAAATACTATTTAATTTAATATTAAATAAATATTATTTTTGCAACATTGACAATATCAGTAGCAAATTCAGAAAGTTTTTCAAAATTAAAACTTGTAAAAACATATATTTGTTTCTCAATGGCTCAGAAACGGCTTACTGATCTAGTAATAATATCTATCGAGCATGAAATTGCATCTAAAATTGATATAGATGAAGTAATTCAAAATTTTGCCAAAGCAAAGGCCGAAGAATAAATTCTTGAAAATGTTATAATTCTCTTCCTACGTAAATATTAGAGTATTCATATATATATATACAAATATAATAATATTCATTAACAAAAAAATTTTTTAGTGTTATAATTATATTATTTTTTTAAATATCTAAATGTGTAATTGATTATGTGTTTGTGTGACTATGGTAATATATATATATATAAGCATTATGAGGCAAGTCTAAGTTTTATTTGCTTAGGATTGTATGATAACTCTGTACTAGCTTTGTATCTCAATTATGATACACTTTAGAGTTCAGTCATAGGGCCAAATAAAAATTCATTCATCTATCAGAATATTAGAAAATATAGTTTTGGATGAATTATCGATTCATACTGGCATAACATTTCCTTTTGGCATTTGCGAATTACACTCCTCATACAATTGCTAAATTATGTGGATCAGAAAACAAAACTTTTAAAAATATATTATTGACTACTGTTTCTTTTTCAGTAACTTACGATTAAGTTTAATTTTTTCCAATAACTCATTAAACAAGACATGATATTATGCTTTTTGATTGGTGACAGAGAAAAAAAGCAAAACAATAAGAACTGTTTTACCACTCCTAAGATTTATATATAAGGGATTCGAACTCAGACTTTCACACGACCCTCAGCTCTCCATGCCATCTCATATTGCTGGCCCACCTGATCACTGAGATGTGAAACACAGTATTATAGAGATGTAAGCAGTGATGTACAGCCTTAAAATACCCATCTAAAAAAATTAAGATTTATACCATGGATTCAGGGACTCTTTCACTTATAGTCTAATAAATTCATTTTTAAAATTAAATTAAATCTAATTAACCCTTTCTTTACATTTCTTTTTTTATATATTTCCTATCAGGCAAGTTATTGTATTTTTATGACAGATCGTTAATGTTTTTCTACATTCATATACATTTTTTTTTTTAATCTGTAAAGTTTTTCATTAATCCTTTCACTAATAATTTAAGATATTAATATTATTATTTCTATCATCAATTTTTTGAAATAATTCTTTCTTATTAGAACCTATATTGTATATTAACTATGTATGAATTATTGTCAAATTTTAATTAACGAAGAAGCTTCCAAACTTTATTATTTCTTAACACAGGCAAAACTCACCATACAGTAGTGCCACTCAGTGCCAGCCAGAGTAATCAATGGATGCCAGAAGCTTGTGCATAAAATCCCCATCTAGTGCCTGCTCATCCAATATCCCCAGACTAGTTTCTAGATCATGGCCTACATCAGTGAGGAGCCTTGGATCTGAGAGCACTGCACCTCGATCTTAGAATATAATGCAACCCTCCAGCTGCCACCTTTTATCTCTAATTAACTACAAAACTATGAAAATAAAATTGAAAACACAATAATATTTTCAAACTAAGCTCAATAGCTTATATAGCCATATGGGTCTGAACTCAGTTCAGTACCCATACATTTTGGTGTCTTTGTCTCTTTAACAACCATAGCCATCACTATCCTATTAGGCAGGATTGGTGTTAAACCACTAAACATCACATGATCACTATTTTCCCTGTGTTATTAACAGTTATGTGCATTCATAAGAAATGGTGATCATGTGATTTATTATTCTTTTTCTTTTTTTGCCTTTTTTAAAAAACAAGCTACAAGTAAATTAAGAATCATTGTCAGATTCAAGATACATACTATTCCTAAATTATGTTTTAATAAAAAAAAACTTAATTACAGAAAACTATTTCCAACACTATAAACTTTCCATGTGTGAATTCTTATGATATTTAAACTTTATATTCATTGTCACTTCTCAGTCTATTTTTTTTTTTTTAATTTTTACATATTTTCTTTTTACTAATAAAACAACCAATCTTAGCAGGTTTTTCTTTTCTGCATTTGTTATTATAACTTTTTTATAAAGTATTTATATTTTCATATGTGTTGGCATATAATATGAATAATTATATTTTTTTGTAATAGCATGTAGGCTAAACATCACCTGTCCTTTCTTTACAAAATGTCTGCTTCAAGCATTGTCTTTTATTTTTTGTTTCTAAAACTGTCAAATTTCAAATCTCTTTTTTTAAATATTTTCATTTGTTTCACAAAGTCATAAAATATCTAATCCTTTTTTTTAAAAAATAAAAATTGTAATAAATTTTTATTTATTTTTATTTGTTGTTTTCATATTCCATAGCTATTCTTTTATAACAGGAAATACGTCATTTATGACAACCTCTTTATCATCATCAGTATTACTTTTTATTAATTTTTACCATTATAAATTTCCTCAGCTATTTAAATCTTGTCTGCTAATGTCTATTTCTCATCTTAATATAAATAAAAATGGCGAAACCTGTGGCGAAAAAATCTTTACATATGTACAATTTATTTACAGAGTCTTACTTCATTAGACATGATTTATTTTAGGTAAATAACATAATAAACAAAATCACAATGAAAAAAGTTCAAATTTCTTTGCAAGTCACATTTAATTATTTTATATTTTATAAAAACTGTGGTTTATATATGTGTGACATGTTGTATGTGAATAACAGATCTTTTCAAACAATATCCGCTTTTTCCATCTGAATATTTTCATATAGGAACAGTTAAAAGCATAACGCTTAATTTTATATATTGATAATAATATTCTTAAGAAATATATAAATATTTTACTGTACGTTTATTTATTTACAATCATATATAAATATAGTGATTAAATAAGCACAAAATTTAAAGTGTTATAGAAAAAAAAAGATAAAATAAGCTATAAATTAAAGCCAATATTAACACTGGTATACTTAAAAACACGGTCCTTTTATATATTTAGATGCCATCCTGCAACCTCATTTGAAACAAAAATCTTTTGAATTATTTTAACACCTTGCTAAACTGTAGCTCTTGATTGTATATATTATACTAATAAAGCAATCGATATTGCAAGTTTTTAAAGTATTTTTGAGATAACATTCCCCCCCCCCCAAAAAAAAAAAATCATAACACACATTTTTAAAAATTATTTTCTATCCATTATATATCTCCAATAAAATCATCTACATCAGCAGCAATAATTTACAAATAAAAATGACCACTCCAACTGTAAGAGAAAAATATTAAAATACAAACAAAAAAAATACTATTCTAGAAATGAGGTACGAAAGAATTATACAAACCATTATGTAAACCACAAATATGTTGACATATAGAACTTTCTGCTCCATTTATATAATATTTTGTGATGCTGTTTTTTAATGTGCAGAAACGTTTTTATTTTGAAATACTTCATCGTCATTTCTAATTATAACTATTCAAACGTAATGTATTATATCTACTGTGATATCTTTCTAATGATAACAATCAATATTGCACTTCTTGAAAACATAATCCTAATAATCTAAAAGTATCTACTTCTTGCATCAATGCTATGCCAAGTTCATTATCAAATATTCTTTCAGGATATACTGTGTCATTTGTTTCATATTCAGTATATCCATTTAATATGACACAATCTCTAATTATTAATGTAGGTTCAATATATTTTCAAAACTAAAAAAAGAACATACTTCTTTCACAGTATTACAGAGCACCTTAAGGTTTGAACTCAGACTTTCACATGACCCTCAACTATCCATGCTATCTTATACTGCATATCACACATATGTTGAAAAGATAAATAATCACCAATATACATATTTCGTGCTAAACTAGCACTTATCAGTTGGTCCAGATTATCATCTCCACACATATATACAATCAAGCTCAGCTTATATTAAGATAACCAATCTTCATACTTTAATGGACAGGCTTCAAACTACTCCACCTGACAAATCTTCAGCTGACCATTTAATTGAAAATCTAAATGATGGAATGCTCAAAGCCCACCTTAGTGTCAACCTTCTCATCCTACCCATGTTCACCACAAGTCATTCTGACCCCTCATGTACAGGACATAATCCATTTACACACATATAGGAGGGATGGGCAGTCCTTAAAGCACTATATTTTGAAATATATTTTTTTTCTACAATACAGGCTTTTTCATACCTGCACTTTTATATGTAATATATAAGGGCTTTGAAAAAATTTTTTTATTAATCTTTTATATTACATATTAATAGGCAAAACTATTGCAAATATTATTATCATAAAACTGGAAATGCACTAATATTAAAATGCTTAATTTTAACTGCACCACTTTTATGCAAGGTACACTACAGAAATATTATTTATTAAGTGATAATCTCTTGTCTAATGACTGGTAATAAAAATCATTAGTGTACATTCCTGTGTTGCATTTCTTTTACTTTAAATATCTCAGATATGGGACCATTAGAAATACCCTTTTCATATTACATAAAAGCTGTGCAATATTTACAACATGAATAGAAAATTACTAATTCCAAACATTGCTACAGAAACTTCAACTAACTAACTATATAAAGAAAAAAAAAGAAATGAATACCATGGACAATATATAATAAAGAAGCAATTTTCACACAAGTATGTAGATAATAATTATTGGAACAAAATTTAAGTATAAATACTGCATTTACTAACTGCTAAGCCAGACTTTCGATATGGAGTATCTTTGTCAAAGCACAACAGACATGGGAGACTAGCAAGAAAGGGTTGGCGAACTTTCTTATGCTTTGATGTAGATACTCCGTATAGAAAGCTTGACGAAGCAGTTAATAAATATTGTATTTATACTTAATTTTGTTGCTGTAATTATTATCTACATACTCATGTGAAAATTTGCTTATTTATTTTATACGTATATATGTGTGTGTGTTTGTCTTAACACGCACAATAGTTGATAAAGCAAAAAAAAAAGTGTTGCCTAGTAGAATGTAAAGTTGAAATAAATTATAATAATAAAACGTTGTTCAGCACACTAAACATGTAATATATAAATACTCAAACAATTAAATGTTTACTTGAACGCTCAGATAGATAGATTGAAAATAAATCTGCATAAGCTTTATTTGGACAATGCAGATGATTGGGTCAGTTCAATTTTACACTTGAAACTATAATTTTGACTTGAAGTGCTTAAATGACAGCTGAAAGATATATTTGGTCTTAAAATATGATCCAATCTTCTTTGAAAATGAAAACCAAAATACAAGACTAAAAGATTAAATTTTAATCAATGTTATGTAAAAAGAGAGTATAAACAAATTGAATTCTGTTTTAGAAATGTTTAGATAATTGATTATGTACGCATTTTAACTCACAATCAAATTGCCATTTTCACAATTTGAATTTTAAATCTACTAACATGTTGGCTAATTTGTCTCCAAGTTTGATTTTTTTCAGTTGGTGAGTAATGCCACTTAAGACTATATGCCTATTATACATATATATGTAACTGTTATTTTAAAATTTTAAACGGTTTTAAAAGTTGGATAACTTTACACTGATTAAATCTGAATTAGTAATTTGAGGATAGTTTAAAAATAACATGCTTCAATGCACTTCTTTTTAGTGAAGGCTTTTAAAGAATTCTGCATAAATATTGGATTGGAAACTTTTGATTCCAATTTAAATTATGAACTCTAATTGAAAGATATATGGTAATTTCAAATTGCAACTATTTAAATAAATAGAATAAAAAGAATGTTATTCTTAAAATAAGTATTTAAAAATAATAATTATAATATTATAATTATAGATCGTAATAAGAAAAATAGCAATTGAAAAAATTGTTTTCTTTTTATAAATAGTAACTACATACAGCACATTTATATAAAGTGTAAAATTAAATTATTAACTTTACAAAGAAAAACAAAAATAGAAATAATAGAGAAATATTAGTTTTTCAGAACATATGGTGTTTTTGAATCAAAAGTGACTGGTTGAGGAACATAGGATATTTTATATAAAATTCAGACAACTATAATTATGTACAAAGAAAATGAGCCAATAATTTACTGCAGTATGAGATGCAATTGTGAAAATTATTTCAATTTTTTATAATGAAAATCAAAATATTATATGTTGCAAGAAACTTAGAACATTGAGAAAACAATAAAGTATTACACATTTCTTTAACGAAGTTCTTTAATTTTTATACATCATAGTATCAATATATTCATAGATAATATAACACATTTGCAGTTCTTAAACCCTGACGTTAATAAATTTAAATATAATTCTATGCATATATGAATTCATAATTATAGCATTTCTTTGACACACATGTCTCCTAGTACTTAAACATACATATGCTCTGTATGGGATAAACATCAATGCTATTTTATCACAATATTCATGAGGAATGGTTTTTTATAGATCCTAATCCTAAATATAGTCTCTTATATAATAAAAACTCTAAAGGTATGACCTTTTGATTTTTTTTCTAGCTGCAGTTTTTTAATACTCTTTACATATTTTTATTATTATATATGTCTGAGCTTTGACCAGAAAGTGAACCCAGACCAGCTGTTTGGAATGCAGCTATGCTAACCACTAACCCACCAATGCTTAACTATTCTTTATAGATTAAAATTAAAAATGCATAAATTAGTAAGGTAGATAAACAGATAATCTAAACACCAACTTGCATCAGTCAGTATTATAAAATTATCTTTTATTATTTAGTTTAAAATGTAAAATGGTCTGCTCAGATCAAAATAAGTCATAGATCACATGACCCTATTCTCTTAAGCTTGTAGGTTATAAACAATGGGGATTGCCAATTCCTCAACAAGCTTTATGATAAATGCTTAGCCAGAGAAAGCATTTAAAATATCTCTGTCAGGAACTCCCCCCCTCCAAACCCCTGACCATGTTTTCATGCTTTGGCACTCTTCAGAGAGGTGCCAGGATAGGTTCAGACACTAGATCTAAAAATACCAACCCAAAGCCAGCACTTATCTAAAAGTTATCTATTGAGTGGAAATGCACTTATCTAAAAGTTATCTATTGAGTGGAATTCCACTCAATAGATAACTTTTAGATAAGTGCTGGCTTTGGGTTGGTATTTTTAGATCTAGTGTCTGAACCTACCTTTGGTCTTCTCAGATATCTCATAATTTCTGAAACATCAGTTTTTTTTTTTTTTTTTTTTTGGGGGGGGGTCTGGCAGAATGTGTGAAAGTGGGTAAATTCTCACTTTTTTAAAAAAATTGCAATGATGACAAGAAAAATAAATTATGGCTCTCATATCTTAGATTTTGTAAACTCATCAATCAAAAGACAATAATGGATGAAGGAGGTGAGTACTAAGGGTACCATGTTACTAACTTATGATGATATACAGTGATAACTATTTAGTTATATATAATCATAAATCACTTATAAGTGAAGGAAGAATTGTATAATTTTAGATCAAATATTGTCAGACTTTATAACAGATAGAAAATAAAGAAACAACTTATTCGAAAAATAAACAATTATTTTATTACAAATACATAGATAATGGAGACACAAGAACAATTGGATTCACCACAAACAAAAAAAGATAAAAATTACCATACATTTTAAGGATATATCAGTTAGAAGGGAAAAGCTGTAATTGAATAAACTACAGAAAATATAGATAATTTAGGTTAAAGCATCAATAAGCTTTCATTCTATGGAAGAAGTAAAGGGTTTGTATTTATATGTATAAAATGCTTTTGAATAACCATGTAAAAAAGGAAAATTTCAACATTCTTGAAAAACAATTGATAGAAAAAAATGATGTGAGTAAATATAGTTATAAACACAGAAGTGCAAAAAGAAAAATGACTTGTCAAATTTATTTTTGGGGGGAAAATATAAAGCAACAAATGAACAAGAAAACATCTAAATAAACTACAGAAGAATTAGATATTTTGCATTAATAAAAACTTAAGAAGAAAACAGCCAAATAACACTACAAATAATTAGATATTTTGTTTTAACACCATCCCATTTAAACATCACATGACCACCACTTGGGATATTGGATATTGGATGAGTAGGCACTAGATAGGGATTTTATGCACAAGCCTTTTGGCATTCATTGATTACTCTAGCTTGCTGTGTGTGGCAATATGTATAGCAAGGTTTGCCTGTTTTAAAACATCCCATTTATCTATATACTGCAATTTACATAATAGATTCAACATAAGAAGTAATCATTGATTAGTAAAATGTAAATTATATGTCAATGGAAATCTAGAGACACAAAAAAATAATGAAAAAAATCAGTAAAAACAGTTAATATCTTTTATTTTTAAAAACACAACCATCAACTTTATCTTCATGTAGAAAACAATTTCAAAATATTAAAAGATTTTAATGATTAAGCAGGCTTTAATAAATTCATTAAGAATATAACAGATATTCAAGTAAAAATTGATATACAAAGAAAGTAGTGATTCACTAGTAAATTTTCAAATGAGATAAGGCTTTAATTAATTAAAATAATAATCATAAATATATTTAAAAATAATGAATTTAAAAAGAACCAAATATACATGGAATTCTATAAAATAGTATAAAAAGTTAATGATGATATAAGAAATTATAATTTTGAAGTGTCATGGAAAGCTATAGAGGAGAATAAAACTCAAAAGTATAAAACATCACATTGAAATGAAATAAAGAAAATTAATTTGAAAATAATAAAATATGTCCCTGTTACTAAAAACAGGAATGGAATGATGACATGTAAAAAAAATTATATAGTATTAAAGTCCTTATAATTATAACATCTTTTGAAATTTAAAGTACAGTAATTTAAATGAGGAAGTGAGATGTGCAGTTAAATCTATAAGCAATGGAAATTCTCAGAAAAGGATGAAAATAATATAATCTTAAATGAAGCAGGTAAAAAAATGGAAAGTTTCTGAAAAATGTATATACCAAATATGTTGAGTAATGATTTACTAGACAATTTGAATGATATTTAAAAATGTTGAAAAAAAAAAAATTATAAATTATAGATCTATCTATTGTGATGACCACGTAAAGTCGTCGACACACATATATATTTATTAATAAAATTAGAAAGTAATAAAGGTGAAATAAATTAGCTAATAAATTTTTTTTTTAAAAAAAAAAAAAAAAGGAAGGAAAAAAAAATTGAAATTCTAATGTCAAAATTACTGTGGATTTTGTAATAGTAAGAGAAGGGGAGGGGGGCTGCATAAATAAAGAAATGCGACTCTTTCTCTCTTGTAAGTCAAATGCTAGAAAGTTATTTTGTTTATTGTGGGAGAGGGGAAAAGGAAACATAAATAAATGTGTGTCTTCTCTCTCATTAAAAAAAAAATATATTATAACAAATTAAAATAAATATAAAATGTAAATGTGAAAAAAATGAATGAATTGTAAACTTTAAATAAAATAAATGTAATATGTGATATATAAAAAGAAACAATATGGCCGTAGGTGTGAAAGTCTGTTGGACAAATTAAATTCCATGGACAAAGAAATGTTATCAACGGAAGATCTTTGCCTGATCTGTTAAATTAAGTGGGACTTACATTCTGGCCACTAATTAAATAAAGAAACATAATGATAAGAATTGGTTGGAAATCTAAGTCTTAATTAAAAAATTTTAAAAACAATGAACAAAAGAATGAGATTAAGAAAATTACAATTTTTGTCTGGCATTGCTAGTAGAGTCTTTAGAGAAGCACAGCTAAAAGAAAATGGAAGAAGTGCATGGCTAGTGGCATTAAAGGAACGTGGGTTCGGATTCAAGCCATCTCATCACTGACTGGCAATGTAAGATCTTTGCCTGACCTGCTAGAGGGACCGCCGCTTCTGTAGCTGTCAATAGAAACTCAACCTAAAGAATCGACCAGAAAACTGGATGAAAATAACCCCACAAACTGAGGAAGTTAAGGGAGAACCTAAGGAATCAACAAGCAAAAACTGGAACGAAATAACCCCACAAACTGAGGAAATTAATCAAGAGCGCTCGGAAGAAATACCCATGGGACAATTACAACAAAGCCTAGGTAAAAGCATGCATGCATTTTCATTTATCTATTATTCATAACTAAATATAAAATCAATGATTCGATAAAATACAACTCTATCTACAGGACTTTAAGAACTTTAATATTTGATCTGTTTCATATGTTACTATAACCATGTATTTATAAGTGTGTTTTTTATTATTATTATTATTATTATTATTATTATTATTATTATTATTATTATGTATTTTTTTTATATCAAGTGTGAGTATTAGTATTAAACATATTTATCATTAAATTTCATGTCTTTGCTTTATTCTCCTATCACCAAGCTATGACAGGGGGGAACTGTAATTAGTGATTAAAGGGGCATACTGATTTGTTTAAGATATTCATGTGCTGCTTGTTCGTGCAAAATCCCAATTATATAAAAATAAATAGCAAGTGCTGGACATTCGCTAAGTTTCTTTGAAATAGTTTGCTCTGTTCAGCAGCTGAGAGTTTTTGGCTGGGAAAAATAACGCCAAGATAATATGTACGTATTGCCTTGGGATTCAGTTGAGGGTATAGATATGAAGTTAAATTTGTATCTGTATTAGCTCTCTGTTTGTATTGTAATGGCGTTGGTTAAAATAATGAATAAGATAATAAAGAATCTAAGTTGAAAACAATAAATGGATAAAGAATCAAAGTCGGAAAAAGAATTAAAGTATAATAAATTAAGTATAATGTAGAATAAAATAATCGAAATAAATATAGTTGAAAGTACAAATAATTAATCAACCGTACGACTAAACCATTGCCGTTATACTATTTTCTATCAATTCTACACAAGATTTTTCACTAAGATCATGACAACTCATTTACAGATAAATTTAACCTCACATAAACCAAAAGAACACATTGTATTTAAAGTGAGTTATAACATAGTAGTAATGTTCGTATACCAAGAGCAGATGTGCAGAAAGAGTGATGAATTTTATAATGACATGTACTAATAGTTTATGAAAAGGTAATTTAATTATATAAACATTTTCAAAAAATTCAAGCTTTCAAATATCAAGGAATAAATCCAAAAATGTTGTCAATTCTAAGAGATAACTGATCACAATTCAATAACAGCAATAAATATTTTTTTATCATGACAATAATATCGATATTTGGCATGATAATTTAGGATCTCCAAAACTATTTACTGCTGTTTTATAAGAAATATTTTGTGTATCAATATGAGTTGAGTGAATAAAAATAGATTCTTTAAAATATGACTATTTCCTATGCTTGCTTGTAACTGTTATTAAAACAGGCAAAACTCTCTGGCTTGCATTGAGTGGCAATAATATAGAGCTTTGCCTGTTTTAACAACAGATTTAATATTAGCAGAAATTGAAGTCGGAGTGCTGCCTGCTCTAAAATTCACAATTTCTATAATAGTCTTTTCTTTCAATAATTATGCACAATATTTTTTTACAATGATTTAAAACAATTCTTTAATAAAATAAGTTTTTGCTTATAAGTAAAGTTTTTTTTACTTAGAAAACTTTCATAATTTATACATTTTGTTTTTAGAAATATAAATAACATAGCAAACATAAAGATAAAAGTTTTTTCACCTTAAAAAAGGTATTTTTTTATTTTAAAAATATATTTATCTACATACGAACAATAAACAAACAAAAAAGCAATACACAATAAACATCAATATTTCATTTTTCAATAAAGATTTGAAAGCTTTTATTACTTGCAAAAAAGTTTTTGATTATGATAACAGATTTCGAGAAGAATTTCACAATTAGATAATAAAAAAAGAAGATAATGTATGTAAATTCTTGACAACAGTATACAATAAAATCTGTTAATAAAATCTATATTTTATTGTATTAAAGTAAGTTAAAAGTAAAAAATATGACATTAAAAACTTTACGAACTTTTTTTAATATTTAAATTCTTCTGCTAATTTATAATAAAAAAAGGTTAATCTTAATATTATGAAAGTAAATTACATAATTTAAAAAAGTATTAAAACATTACTGAACGAATTATTTCATAAAAATATTATTAGTGCAATAACTCATGTATCTTAGCCTTGTCATGGACATCCTATATGGGCTTTGGGTTGAGAGTATTTAATATACTCAACAAACCAATGCTGGAATGTTAATCTAGTTATTATATATAAATATAGAACAAGATAGTGGATCATATAGAAGATTGAAAAAAGTTACAGAAAGAACCAATGAATTTGAATTGCCTATATGCTTTGAATTTGTAGATTATGAAAAGGCATTTATTTTATAAGCAGACCTGTAGTGATTAAGATTATCATTCTGTAGATTCAAGATATTGGTGTCATCATCATCATCATCATCATCATCAACCATTATCAATCCACTGCAGGATGAAGGTCTCTCCAAGTTTAATCCATCTTCTCCGATCTTTAGCTTCTCTTCTCCACAACACCTCTGCACATTTTTTTATTTCATCCATCCATCTCACATGTGGTCTCTTTCTGGGTCTTTTACAATCTCTTGGAATCCAGTTTAAAATTTCAATTGTCCATCTATTATCATCTCTTCTAGCAATATGTCAAGCCCAACTCCATTTCAATCTTTTAATTTTTGTCAATAAGGTCAGTAACACCTGTTTGTTGTCTTACCCATACATTGTGTTTTCAATCTCTTCTTGTTACTCCCAACACACATCTCTCCATACTTTTTTGAGTGGTATGAAGTCTCTGTATTGCTCTTCTATTAAGTGTCCAAGTCTCATATCCATAAGTAAGAACTGGTAAAACACATTTGTTAAAAACCATCCTTTTCAAACACATAGGCATATTTCCTTTTAGTATCAAGTTATTTCTACCAAAAGCACTCCAACCAAGTTTAATTCTATGATTAATTTCCTCCATTATGTTTCCATCTGTATTAATAATCTGACCAAGGTATTTGTAACTGTTAACTTCTTCTAATTCTTCATAATCAATCTTTATTTTCATATTTTGAGCAAATCGATTAAACATTACTTTAGTCTTTTTAACATTTATCTTTAGTCCTACTTTTCTACTTTCATCTGCTAACTCCTGCAACATTTCCTGCAGCTCTGAAGCATTATTTGCAAAAACAACTACTTCATCTGCGAAATCTAAATGACTTAAATACTCTCTATTTACTTTCACTCCTTTAGTTTCCCATTTTAATCCACAAAATACTTCTTGCAGCACTGCTATAAAGAGTTTTGGAGATATGGAATCACCTTGTCTTACACCTTTCTCAATGTTGATTTTTCCAGTATCATTATGTAATCTAATTGTTGCTGTTGCATTTTTATAAATATTCTTTAAAATATGACAATATCCTGGATGATCCAATGCTTTAATCACTGAAGAAATGTGTATAGAATCGAATACCTTTTCATAATCTACAAATCCAAAACATAATGACAACTCATATTCGTTTGTCCTTTCTATGACTTCTCTCAATACCTGGATATGATCTATTGTACTAAAACCACTTTTAAATCCAGCTTGCTCTCTTGGCTGGTGGAAATCCAAAGTTCTCTGTAGACGAGTTGTAATTATCTTGGTAAAAATTTTATATAAAACTGATAAAAGGCTGATAGGTCTGTAATTTCTAATATCTTCTTTATCACCTTTTTTAAATATTAATATTATTACTGCATTCTTCCAATCTTCCGATACATCTTTATCATTTAGACATTTGGTATATTACTTTGCTAAAATTATTTCTATTTCTTCACCTGCTTCTTTTAATATATCAATTATAATTCCATCATTTCCTGGTGCCTTTCCTTTCTTCATACACTTAATTGCATGTCTCACTTTTTCATTTAAAATTCTGGGCAATTCGGAAGATGTAATAGATATAGGAGGTACTTGTTCTTTATTACTATATAATTCTTGATAAAAATCTTCTACCAATTTCATGATGTCATCTCTCTTTTTAGTAATAATTCCATCTTTTTTTCTTATTGCAGATATAAATTTCCTACCAATACCAAAATGTTGTTTAACATTTTTGAGACTTTTATTTTCTTCTACAGCTTTCCTTGCTATTTCACAGTTATACTTTCTTATATCATTTTCAACTCTTTTCCGTACCATTTTACAAATTTCGAGATATTCAATTCTTTTTAATACATCATTTTTGTATATCTTCATATTCCTTCTTTTCTTCATAAATTCTCTAGTCTCAGTAGAAATTTTATTGTCAATTGCTGCTTTTTTCTACCAGCTATGTTTGTTGCAGTTTTTAAAAGTGTATCAGTTATTTTCATATTAATTTCATTCAAATCTGAATCATGTTCAAAATCTCCTAACACTTGAAACCTATTTGTAAGTTCTAATTTAAATTCATTAGAATGTTTCTGAAGATTAGGAATATCAACTGTAAATATTGTTTTTCTTAATAATTTTTTGTCTCTCTAGTTTTACATTAACATGTATCTTACCCCTTACTAATCGATGATCACTTCCTGTGTTAAATTTATTAAGAACATTACAATCTTGAAATATGTATTTCCTGTTAGTCAAAATATAATCCAATTCTGCTGTACCTTCATTTGGATGCTTCCATGTCCATTTCCTTTTAACATTTTTCTCAAAAAATGAATTCATAATATAAAGTTTTTCTTTTTCTGCAAACTCCACAAATCTATGGTGTATTATGAAATATATTTATAAAAATGGAACAACAATTAGATTAAATAATGATACTAGGAAGATTAACATTGAGAAGGGTGAATATCCAAAAATTTTACAGCAGTTTTGCAAAAAGTATTTTGTGGATTAAAATGGAAAACTAAGAGAGTAAAAACAAATGAGAATTATTTAAGTCATCCTGATTTTTTTTTCATGTGTCATAGCATTGTCTGGTAAGCGATCCTGCTAACCCAGGACAACTGCTTGTAAGGCAGCTGTGCTAACCACTCAAATGATTGACAAGCCATCTTGATTTGACAAGTGATGTAATTATTTTTGCAAATAATTCTTTAAAACTTCAGGAAACATTGCAAGAGTTATCATATGAAAGTAAAAAAGGAGAACAACAGGTATATGTCAAAAAGACTAAAATTATGTTGAATGCATTTTCTAAAAAGGAGCAAATAAAGATTGATAATAATGAGTTAAAAGAAATTAACTGCAGATGCCTTGGTTGAATTATTACTTCAGATAAAACACAATGGATGATATTACTAGCCACTATATCATTACTTTATCAGCTTCTCTATTGTTTTCTTTCAATGCACTCAACACATATTACTCATAGAATTAAACTTGTTTGGATTTATTTTGACATAAAAAATAATAAAAGAAAATATGTCTATGTGTTTGAAAAGGAAGGTTTTTAATAAAGTATTTTATCCATTCTTACTTATGGATCTGAGAGGTGGACATTTGGAAAATGTAAGCATGCGATTTTTTAAATAAGGTTGTTTCATGTGATCTAATTATTACTTCATATATATGATGCAAATTATGCTGTATCAATATATAGAACTTTAATTATTATTAACTAAAAAGGTATAGGCAAAAAGTGTAAATAAACAAGCAAGAAAATAATTGAAATTTATAAAATAAGATAACAGCTATTTTTCAATCTCAGAATGCTGAAAACAATTGTTTTTTAATTAAAAAATGTTCATCTTAAGTTGTAAGCACTTTTTTTTTTCTATCTTGATTACCTTTTCCAAATTTGATATACATTACTATTATATATAATATAAGATTTTCTAAATGTAATGACAAAAGTTTTACAAAATTTAAAAGATTCATAAAGTCGTCCCCCCCAAAAAAAAATTTATTTAATGCAGGGGTGGGCAAATAGTGACCCAAGTGCCACATGTGGCCCACTAAGAGTTTTTATGTGACCCACCAAGACAATCAGAAAAATCCACCTTAAACTGAGATTTTCTTCTCATGCATGACCGAAGATTCATCTCATAACCATGTCAATACACATGCACAGTGTGGATACGATATGCAGTGCTTTTCCAGTTGATTTGGTTAATTTTAATTTTGTCTTTCATTTCAAAATTTTTTTTATTAACAATAAATAGAGATTACATACTAATAAAGGATAGATAAATGAATAAATTGTACAATAATATGATTGTATAATGTTCTATTTGTTATCTGGCTAGATTTTGTTATGAGAGTACAATTGTTATACTCTTATGTGGTTAGGTATAGTGATGATATTCTAATAACTTGATTAATGGAATAAGCATTTTTTATATAAACATGAATATTTTCTTTTAGAATTTCCTATTCTATAATGCTGGGTAGGTGGGAGTTGATAATCAGGAAAAGGAAAGTGCAGTTAAAGACCAGGTGTCATCAAAGACTTTACTGGAGGCCAGGAGCTGGTCACGTTTCTTGATTTTTTTGAGCGTTTGATAAAACAATGGTATGATTTGTGGCAGGGGTAATTCCATAAGAGTTTTGCATCTCACTATCCATATGGAATAAAGGACAAAGGTAGAAAGCCTTATTATTGAAAAAACCCATTATGAATGGCATTTTCAAGTGAGAAAATCATATCAGGTCTTAGGTTGGAATTGATTATAATTATATCTTTCAGTGTTTTAAGTCTTGGGCACCGGTGTATAATATGGTCTATGGTTTCATCTTCACGAGCACACAGACCACATATAGGGTCAATGCTGGCAAAACCTCTTCGGTGATAAAGGAACCAATTCATGGGAAGCGCATTGAGATTTATTTTAATGATGAAGTCAAGGAATTTGGGTTCCAGACTCCATCTTTTAAAGTGTGAAATGAGTCTTTGGTTGGTTACTTTTAGGCTGGTTTTTATGGGTTGTTGATTATAGTTGATTATATTGTATGCTTCCCATAAGGTGATTTTTTTGTTAAGGTTAAAGGGCATTATTGGGTTATAAAGTTGTAGGTGGTCTGTTAGGGAGGTTATCCATGAACTGGCAGAGGGCGGAGGATGATCTGTCAGTGTAATTTTTTTAATAATGTTGGAGTATCCACAGGAGAGGATCAGATTATGTAGAGTGTTGTGGGTTTTCTGTAAAATTATTGCTTGTATTGAGTGGAATGACAGTCCATTGAACCTGCGTGGTCGTTGGATGCCTCGCAAGCTAATAGCAACTGTCCTTCCTCTCCAAAGAAGTTTGGTACATAATCGGTTGATTTTATTTTGAAACTGTTTAGACATTTTTACGAATGGAAGGTAATATGAGATTTTTGGCATTATGATCATGTTGAGGAGGCCAACCTTTCCATATAATGAAAGGTATACTCTAGAGAGTGATGTGGTGATGGCTTCAGTTGAATGGAGGATTGCATCTTGAATCTCTCTTGCCATTGCAGTTGGTGTTTTGAAGATTGGGAAACCTAGGTATCTTTGGGGTTTTGCAGAAAAGGGAGAGTTAATTTGTTTACCAGACATAATCTTCCAGATGGAAGATTTGTTAAAGTTTATTTGTAGGCCAAGTTTCACTGTATTTCTGTTTAAGATGTTCATGAGATGGGGAAGGTATTTAATGGTGGGAAGAACAACCATGATGTCATCTATATATGCAAATACATTGAAGTTTTTATTGAGAGAGAGAAGGAAAATTCCAGGGAGGTTTTTTTCTATATCCATCAGAAGAGGGTTGATGTATGCTGTGAAGAAAAGGGCACTGAGTGGAGATCCTCGAGGGATCGACTTGTATGGCTTGAAGCCTGGGGTGATCTTGCCATCAAGAGAGAGAAAAATCTCTCTGTTGTTGAGCAGATTTCTGATCATCTGAACAATCCTGGCTGGAATGTCGCATTCCAACAGAATATCCAGGATGATATTTATCTGGACTGAATCAAATGCTGCCGCAACATCCAGCTGGACAGCAATAGGTTTTGATTTACGATGTTCTCTGATGTAATTGAATAGTGCAGTTACATTGGACATAGCATGCGAGGTTGATGAACCCTTTTTTCTGTATTGGTTTGACGAGATATGGCTAAGGATTTGAGTTTGGATTTGATCTTTAATGACTGACTCAATTATCTTGATAAGCAATGGGGTCATGGAAATTGGCCAGATATTGTTAATGTCGTTTAGTGGTTTTGCTTTTTTAATAAAAGGCATGAGTGCCACTGGGTAAAGATCTGTTATGTTTCTGTTGCTGGAGGCTAGGTGATCAATCATTTTTTTAATAATTGGCACAGTGAATTGACTGAGATGTTTGAGAAGGAAATTTGGGATGCCATGAAGGCCAGGATGAACGCCATCAGGGAGAGATGTTATCTTCTTTTTGATTTGGATTTCTGTGATGCCATGTTCGCCGGGGTCACCAGCATCCAACCAGCTGTTTATAGGAGAAGCTTCATCTTTTTGCATTAATTGGCAGAATTGTTTGCTGATGTGCTGCATCATTGGAAAGCCAACGAGATTGGTTCCATTAGAATTAATGGATAAGGGAGTGATTTGTTTTCTATTGTACCCCAGTGCCCATCTAAGGTAGTCTCTCATCCAGCAGTGTTGTTGTGCTAAGAAACATTTGGCTCTTCTGATGGTTATATATTCTGCAAGGGACTTTTGCTTGATTTTGTAGAGATTTTTAAGGAAGATGATTTTTTCTGTATTTGTGAAATTTTGCTGTAAAGCTTGAAGTTGTATATTAATGTCTGTTAGATCATTTAGAAGGCCATTAGGTCCTTTGATTTTCCTGGCATGGTGATTTAATATGGATTGTAGTATTCCGATGAAGGAAAACCAGCCCTCCTCAGCAGGAAGGGAAAGGATGTTTATTTTCTGGAAAAGGATGTATGCCTCAGATACTATCGCTTCGGTCATATTTGATTGGGTGATCATGCGCATGGCTTTACCAGGTCCATCAATAGGTGCAGGGATTGAAATAGGTGTAAGTTGTAAGATTAGAGCCATATGATCAGAGAAAGCAACAGAAGCCAAGGCTGCATCAAGGTTGAAATGAAGGTTTGGGGTGTAGTAAACCAAATCAATCAGTGACTTTTTAGTTTTAGTATAGAAAGAGTAGGCTTCGGGAGGGAAGAAGCTCTCTCCACACATTAATCTGCGATTTATTAGATGCAAAAATCTCTTGTTGAAGTCATTGTATGTGGTGTTAAAATCTCCCAGAAGAATAGTAGGGGAGGCTCTGTTAGCATTGATGGCATTTAGGATTGGATGATTTTTAGATATTGAGAGGTGTCTTTGGCTGTATATATATAAGCTATGATGATCGGATAACCTCAATAGTCTATTTCTATGATAATAATATTGGCATCTAGGAATAGAATGCTAAAACTGTTTGGTGGTGTTGACTTGCTGAGCAGAATACCGACTCCACCTGAAGCAGAATGGCCTATGAAAAATCTAGTAAATCCGAGAGTTGAGAGAAGAGATAGTATTTTATGATCGGTCTTATGGTGATATTTAGTTTCACCCATAAGAAGTATATGAGGGGAGCAGAGCGAGAGCCAGTTTTTAATAGCTAGAACTCTATCAATTGAGTTGATGCCACAAATGTTAATGCCAGCAATTTTGCAGAACATGATAGATTAATCCAAACCATCCTCAGCAAAGTGTACCAAGTCAATGTGGGACATCTCCATGTTAATGAGGTCTGATGTTGTTTGGCAATCAGAGTCTTGTGATTGAATTTGTGGATGGATTGGTGATATAGTTGTTGGTTGAGGAAACGCATCCATGAAGTCTTCAGTGTCTGATAAAGTAGTGTAATCTGTCTGAGATTCATCAGAAGGATCAATGGTATCAATGGTTGTAGGATCCATGGTTTTCCTCTTTTTTTCTATGGATTTGCAAGGCTTTGTGCTTGATATATCTGAAATTTGTTTGTTAGAGGGTGGAGGTGAGTAATGTATCAGATGGGCGCTATCATCATCAGAGCTTGATTTATCTGAATGAATTGATTTTCTTTTAATTTTCTTATTTGTATTTTGGGTATTTGTTGTGTCAGTTTTTTGAGGGTTTTTAAGTTTAATAGTGTTTTTTTCATTTTCCTGTTCTTTTGATAAAAGTGTTTTTTTATTGTTATAGGAATTTGTTTTAAATTTTAGACCTGGGTCATTTTCGGTTAGCTGTAACTGTTGGGAAACATTAACTATGCTGACTTTCGGGTTGTGTGTTTGACAAGTCTTTTCATCTGGATGGTTAATTATTGCAGGAGTTGAAGAATTGAGGACAGTTTGTGGATCACTTTGTTTAGGTTTACTGGACTTAACTGACCCACATGAAGATGTATCAGTGGTTTTAGACTGGGTGGGAGTTGTTATGGATGGATTGTTTTGAAATTTTTTGAGTGTATTTTCTTCATCGCTTGTATTTTCCTTGCTCTCATCAGGTGGTTTGGTCATATTGCCTTCTTTTGTGTCAAGAGTTTGGCCTAGTATTGTTTCTCGGGGATTAGTATAATATGTATCGTATGTAAGATCTTTAGTCTTATCGGTTTGAGCGATTGGTTTAGGCGCAGTATATGTAATTGCTTGGATCTCTGATTCACTACTATTAGTGTAGAGGTTGTCATTTGTTCTTTCTTGAATATTTTCATTTTGAAAGATAGTTTGGATGTGAAAGGGTTTGTTGGATGATTTATTTGACTCAGGTTGTCTGGGTTTGTGAGGTTGCTGATTGAATTAGCCCCATGTGGTGATTGTCTATTTAAGGATGTGAAAGCCGTGTTAGTAGGTCTACCAGGACATCTGTGAACTTTATTCTTTTTAATACCACAGTGTATACATATTCTTGCTGCACAATCTTTAATGAGGTGTGTTCTTTGAAGGCAGAAGAAACATTGTGGATGTACTCCCCTAAAAGTCAAGACCATAGGAGAGCCTCTTGCAGTAATAATAGTGGGTATGTCAGTGGGTATAGTGTTTTTCTTCAATGTAAGTGTGAAGAAAACTGTATTGGACAGGATTTGATCTTCGCAGTGAGGGTTTAATAGGTGTTTAAATTTGCTAACTGAACCATAATTAATAAGCATGTCTTGTTGTTCTTGTTCTTTCAAGTGGGCAAGGCAGTTTTGGATTCTGCCAGATAGTGTAACAGGACGGTTCATATCTATGGAGCATAGTATAAAATTTCCTAAAGATCTGTATTTATTTTTAAAGTTCATACGGTCCGCCCACGTTTTAAACTCAACGATAACATAGCGGTCATTGGGATGATTAAGAATCATATGAATGCCTCTGCCTAATTGTTTTTGATTGATTAGACTGTATAGCTGTTCTAGAGGGAACTTATATAGAGCACATTGTTGATTTGTTATAACTAAGATTAACGATTTATCGCTGTAGTAGTTAGCAAACGATTTATATAGGCTATTGGGAATCGTTTTGTTGAACTCATTATTTATTTTTA
Source organism: Epiperipatus broadwayi (assembly GCA_028023455.1). NCBI lineage: Eukaryota > Metazoa > Onychophora > Udeonychophora > Euonychophora > Peripatidae > Epiperipatus > Epiperipatus broadwayi. The sequence goes on from JAQFVV010000145.1 coordinate 2,045,398, forward strand.
GGAACATGTAAACTCAACGATAACATAGCGGTCATTGGGATGATTAAGAATCATATGAATGCCTCTGCCTAATTGTTTTTGATTGATTAGACTGTATAGCTGTTCTAGAGGGAACTTATATAGAGCACATTGTTGATTTGTTATAGCTAAGATTAACGATTTATCGCTGTAGTAGTTAGCAAACGATTTATATAGGCTATTGGGAATCGTTTTGTTGAACTCATTATTTATTTTTAGGAACATGTCATCATTAAGTTCGTTTATATTAAATGAGACATTTTCCAAAGTGTTTGATTCTTGTTCTATGTCTAGTTCTGAGATATTCAAATATAGTTCATTGAAATTATCGGCCTTAATATTTTTGGAGATGCTCTCAGAATTTTTAGACCTTACGATATTTGCATACGTAGAGGAATTTTTCAATATTGGTATTGAAGAAATTGGATTAGATTGTAAGTTGGCTGAAGTAGCAATGGATTGTTCTGTGCTATAATCTTTGTTTGTTCTGGAATGTGATTTATCGGTTTTAAAATTTATTTCTTCTTTTTGATTTTTAAATTTACTGTTGACAAACTGTAATGTGACAGCACTGGTTTTGTCGACCTCTGGTGGAAAAGTTTTTACTTTAAAAAATTCGCCGAAATCATCTTGTCGGTAATTTTGTCTATTATTATCAGATATGGTTTCCAGGGTATTATTGGGCAAAGTAAATTGCTCATTAGAGTCTTCTGAGGGTGCGTAAAGTCTTCGGAGAGGTGATGATTGGTTTTTACTTGAATTTTTAAGAACTTCAATAGTTTCGCTTGATGAGATATTAATGCTATTAATTATATTAGGGGTAAGTTGAATATTTTCTAAACTTTTGTTGATATTTGTGATGCTGTTTTCTTTTGAAATATTGGTTTGTGGGTTTTTATTTGTTGTAGAAGTTCTTTTGGATGACTTTAGATTAGATCTAAGACTATAAAATTTACGACCGATGACTGCATTGCTAGATTAAATGCTGAGATCGGGGCTAACCTTAATTTGCGAGTTATCGATTATATTATCACTTTCCATAATATATAATGATTAAAACCGACTTACCTTGAATAAGAAACGTAAAGGTAAGGGGACAATCGTCCCTATCTTCCTGAAATTGAATCGCTAAGGGACACTTTTTGTAAGACCAGTTGCAAAGATAGCTGCCAAAAGCGCAAGTGAATTTTGTCTTTGCATTAGCAAATATATACATTTCCAACTTTAGTGAAAATCCTTCTGAAAAAATGTAAAATCCGTGATGAATGTCGTGTGTTTAATGAAGAATGGACATATTTCTTTGGTAATACAGAAAATAAAGCAGTGTGTTTATTGAGTCATGAAAAAAAGGTGCAGCCCTCAGCTAACCTTTGCTTCCACAAAGTGGCTCCTGATGCAACCCTTCACCAACCTCTGTGGCCCCCGAGCTAAAACAATTGCCCACTCTTGATTTAACAAATTTTAGTGTGATTTATAAGTTACAATAGAATGTACAGGTTTGTTTGGGACTTTGATCTGTGGGGCATTTAGATTGTTCATGTGCCCCAGTTGGGACCATCAAGATTCATAAAGTTGATACTGACTTAAAACCATTAAAATAACTAGAAAGAATTTAGTTTGCTGAAAACTAGACTGTTATTTCAATAGCAAAAAAAGTTATTGAAAAAAAAAAAATATTGCCCAGAGCATATTTAATTATGATCAAAATCAGATGTTTGCAAGTCATTTTATTTTAAAAATATAAATATGGACAATATATATATATTTAATTTTTTTGTGTGTGAATAATTGACCACTCTCTCAGTAAAATATATGAAAATGTTCCCCTCCTTCAATTTATTATTAATAATTACATTACTTTTTTAAAATTTTGCTTATAGTTTAATTTTAATTTACATAATCATTTACATAATTCTAATTTAGATCACTTATTTAGAGTTGACTATAAATTATATTATATATATATATATATATATTAATTCTAATATTTTCATGGATAAAAGATGTCATATTATTATTACTATTTGCGGGATATTCCGTGTAGTGAAAAAGCTAAATGCTGACATTTCAATACAATATCAAATACCTTCCTCAGAGCATCCTCTTTCTCAAATCATAAGAATGCATGTGAGATTTAAAATCGTTTTTATTGTTTTCTTTCTCCTCATATTTAAATTCTATTGGTTGAGAAGTTTTAAAATTTATTTTCTCTTCCAATAGTTTCTTCCAAATGTTGTTAATCTTCTTTAACTCACACCTTTCATTTATGCTCTTGGGCCTTTTAAAAATCTCTATAGCTTCTCTTAGCAATCTCTGGTCATATTGTTCAATTTTTGCTAAAATATTTGTTTTTTCAAAATTGATATCATGATTTTTTGGAGGAATGAAATCAGTTACAGATCAGAAAAACATAAACTAAGTAATTGAGTTTTGTTTTGTTGAAAAAAAAATTGCAGAAATTTTTAAACATTATTATTATTTTTAAAAACAAGTAAGTAAGGATGATTAGTTTAAGGACTTTAAATTTTATAGTAGTAAGTTTTCAGTAAGATAAATGGCTAATACAAAGGAAATCTTTGCTGGCTAATGTTTCTCTGAATAAAAATTTTGAGAGTAGAAAAAAAAATGTAAATAGATTCTTATTAGTGAATCTAATTTTTAAGTATAAGGAAAATTTTATGATAAACTATAGATAGAGTTCAATGGAAACAGAAAATTCTGACTAAGGATTATATTTATAGAGAACAAATCATAGCCGTTTACTGGTAGATTGAAATATTTAATTATTAGTACTGTCAGTGGGAAAAAAAATCAATATATAAAGGAAGAAAAAATTAAAATAATTTGTAATCAGTGACATTAGCTTCCAGGAAAATCCAAACTATGTTGAAAACAATTTCATTTTATTACATTTAAGAAGATGGTGCAATATATGATTTATTACATGTGAATACTACTAAGGAATACATTGAAAATATGAAGATCAGTCTTATCAATGTGAAATGGAGCTAAATAAAATATATATTTCATAGGTGAAAAGTAACTTGTGATCTTGGAAAAACAAAAAGAAATGCAAACCTTGTGAATAACTTGAGAGCATTAAAATTTCATTGTTTGACCAGTTTTCAGATAAATATAAAAGAAAGAAAATGGATAAGAAGATTGGTGTATGACATGTTAGAAGCATGAAAAGGGAGAAGAGCAATTGAGATATTATTAATAAAATTAATGTTTTTTTTTATAGACTTCTATGTTCAAAAGAAGAGAATACAGGTAATGTAATAGTTGTAATGTATAGTTAAGTTTTCATCTTAAAATAATAATTATTAACATAGGGGGATAAATCAAGAGATAAGGAAATCGATAATTAACATAATTTGTTTATCTATGCTATTAATTATATAAAGTTTTATTTGAATAAATGCCACTAAGCTATTAAGGCAAAGATCTATATGTTATGAGCTAGTAAATTACACACACAAAAATAGTAAAGAAAGATATTAGAAGAAGGGGGTGTATTTGGGTTCCAGTATAATATTAAATAACAAATGGTGATATTTAAAATTTGATTTGATGTTAAATTATTAATCTTGTAGTAGCATTATAATGTAGTTAGAGAATTTTAATTTATAAGTCTTCAAGAGCAGTATTTATTAATATAGGCATAAGACAAATAGAAATTTGAAATCTAAAGTATAGATAAGATTGGGATGTTTTTTTTAATCCATGCAGTTAGCACTAGAGAGTGGCTTATATATATATTCAGCAAATATTCTCAATGAAAAATATAGATTACGGGAGGAAGAGATAAATATTCAGATTGGATATGACAAAGGATAAAGGGTATTTATTGTAGTTTTATGATATCGTTGAGTGATAAACCCATAATAAAATTCAGTAAGGGAGAGATCAAATAGCTATATCATAAAATAAGCACAGATAAAATATAATCGGTCATAATATAATAATAAAATTATTTTACTTAAGACTAAAATATCAATCCATGTTTTTTTTTAATTTTTTGTTTTCATTACAATCTATGAAGTATAGTTAATGAGAAAGGGGGTGGTTACTAAAAAAGGGGTTGATTGTTTAAGACACACATTATTTGATAGTACAAGTAACAAAATTGATTGTATTATCAAAAGATTTTATTTTGAATAGCTCATTGCCAGTAAGATAAATATAAATGTTTAATTTTTTTAAGTATCTTATTATATTATATTGCTGTATACATTTTTTGTTGTTTTATGTTAATTTATTTATTAATTCTATTGCATTATTAAACATTATATATTATCATCATCCTCATCAACCATTATCAATCCACTGCAGGATGAAGGTCTCTCCAAGTTTAATCCATCTTCTCCAATCATTAACTTCTCTTCTCCACATTACCCCTGCACACTTTCTTATTTCATCCATCCATCTCACATGTGGTCTCTTTCTGGGTCTTTTACAATCTCTTGGAATCCAGTTTAACATTTCAATTGTCTATCTATTGTCATCTCTTCTAGCAATATGTCCAGCCCAACTCCACTTCAATCTTTTAATTTTTTCAATGAGGTCAGTAACACCTGTTTGTTCTCTTACCCATACATTGTGTTTTCGATCTCTTCTTGTTACTCCCAACATACATCTCTCCATACTTCTTTGAGTGGTCTGAAGTTTCTGTATTGCTCTTTTATTAAGTGTCCAAGTCTCAGATCCATAAGTAAGAATGGGTTTGTGGGGAATCATCATCACCACACCATCATCAGAAAATTTTAATTGTCATATGCATATTAACTAAAAATATGATTTAAAATTTGGACGAAAAATTGATCCGGTATAATATATTGTATTACAATTATCAAGGTAAATATTTATTAAATTCACTATTAAATTATTGCAAACTGCTTTGATCACATCATTCATCACTTAAATACATTTCAAATGTAGTAAAGTATATTTATCGTTAAGGAAATCATATTAGGAATTAGTTTTTATTTAAAGTTTGACATCATGATTACAGTTTAAATAAATAGTGATTTATTTTTCAATAATAGAGACCATAAAATAAAATAGTGATATAGTTGTAGTTTATAGAAAAATGTTATGAGTCATTTTTAAAATGTCACACTACCTATAGAGTTGAGTAAAATCCTTCTTTATATTTTATAGGTGGTATAAATAGTTAATTAAAATCAATGATAATCCTGAGATCTCCTTAGAATAATATTGTTATTATGGTTATTCTTAATGATAGTGTTATAAAAGTAATAATAATAAAAGATTATCATATAATAAAATAATAATACAACTTATTGAGTAGATTAATTTAAATTTCACAATTATAGATGTTTTATTCTATTTATTTAAGCATTATTGTTAGTCATGAGAGTATTTGGATACTAAATAAGGAGGAGTGTCTAGGTATTCTTATGCCATTGGATAAACACTTTAGTGTTTATTTAATGTTAAAAGGTATGTAATCTTGTTAATAGAATAGGTGAGTCTTACAATTGTTAATATTGACTAAATATAGTTGAGAAAATTGTAAGAGTATCAAATGGTATCTTGATAAAATCATAATATATTCTAATATAAGGACTTGGCATATCTTCTAGGGGTCATCCTCCTATTGGCAGGATACAGTATATGTAAGATGATGCAACAATAAGCTAAAAAGAAGATATTTATCTGTATAAGCAACAATAAATAAACCTTTAAAATCTATTAAAAAATAACCAAGTCTGTTTCAACTTGTTTCTTATATTTTCTTACAGTTACAAGTGGAAGATGACCAATTTTAGTACCAACTTCCACTTCCACAGAAGTACATGAAATATACATTATCCTAAATATTATTTGTTTATACTAATGTTTAAATGCTATTGCTTTTCATATGCATAAATAAGGAAACCAACAAAAACATACTTTTCTTGAAAGCACCCAGCTCTATAATTTAATAGTTTTATATTTTAGTAAAATTTCGCTTTTAAACATAATTTTCTAGCTTCATTATCTGTGCATACAGTGCATATATATGTTTGATTAAAATGTTATATAAAAATCAAGATTAATATTAAGAAAGATATTTAAATTTTGTTGTAAAATTAATTTGGTTAGTTTATATTTATGCAATATAAACAAACACGTATATTTATATTAAACTAATATATAAGTTGATAAATATATATGATAATAGTTGGACAATTGAAGTCTTAAACTGTATTCCAAAAAATTTTAAAAGACCCAAAAAGATACCACATGTGAGATGGATGGATGAGATGAGAAAGTGTGCAGGGGTGATGTGGAGAAGAGAAGCTAAAGATCAGAGAAGATGGATTGAACTTGGAGAGAGATTCATCCTGCAGTGGATTGATAATGGTTGATGATGATGATGATGATGAAATATATATATAATGAAAACATATGACCTGGTTAACTTTCCCAAGAATTATTAAATATTATTTAATAGATTATTCAGTTAAAATATTTATTAATATATAATAAACATAATAAAAAATACTATTAAAAATTATAGTTTCTAAGTGCTGAAACTTCTTTAATAATTCATATATAAGAGGAAGATTTTTTAAATAAACATTATATTTGAAATTTATCTGTATTATGTTGTCATTCAAATCAAAATTTTATTCAGTCAATGAAATAAGGATTTTTAAATAATATGTTCCATAGTGAATCCATAAAATATTAATCTTTAAATCTTCATATAAATGCTGGCACTATTTAATCCTATGATAAACTGAATCATTTGGTAAACTTAATGAACAAGGCATTTCAATTCATATCATTTAGTTATTTTATGACAACTATATATATATATATATTGATTACTGATAGTATTTCACGTTTTGTAGGCCTTATAGTATGTCATACTTTGATATCATTTTACCATGTTTCTGGACATCTCAAAATACATTATCTTTTGGAGGAAACATTCTTTTTATTTAGCCATTCAGTATTATACACAATTTAATTATTAATTTGTATATAAACACATTAACTTGCTTACTGAAAAGACAAATTAAGAGAGAGAGAGAATTTGATCTCAAAACACAGGCTTTTTATACTACTTTTCTAAGGACAAAACATTGAGGTCATTATAGTTCCTCTTGCATACAACTCATTGCTACAATCTCTGTTACGAAGAATCAACATTTTTCTCAATAAAGTTTTTCAAATACAGCAGCATTCCTGAATTAAAAATGTCTTTTAACTTTAAAATAAACAAACAGTTTCTGAAATAACAAAAAATAATATAATAAATTTGTAGCTTAAAAAGCATCTTTTGAAATCATAATTTGAATAAAATAAATAAAAATGCTTTCCGTATCTATTTATTTAACATAAAATATTCCATAAATCTTTAAAATACTTATTAAAATAATTACATATAAATAATACTTGAATATACATATAATTTCATATTTTTTTAATCGCGTTCACAATGCACATATACATAATACACACACACACAAATGACTGTTTGGATTGTTTATGTTTAAGTATAACCTATTAATGTATGCAACAAATAAAAATATTAAGTAAATAAAATATTAATAAACAAATATCAATATGCATTTTAATCTATTAAATGTTTTTAATAATAAAATATTAACTTTATTGCAATATACAATTTAATATTCAATCTATTAAAAAATTCAAACATTACGAACATCACACCATTTTATGCTATGCTATGTTATGAATCATTTGACCTTTCAAAATAAATGAATAATAAATAAACCAACAATTTTTTTAGGAATATAATAATCCCAGGTTTGAATCTACTTCAGATGGTACAATATATATATATTGAAGTAATATATATATATATGCGTTTTATGTATATTATTTTAAATTCATTAGGAATTTGTAAACTAAAGCTATTACATTTTTACTAGTTAAAAAAAAAATATATAAGTAAATGCATGAATAAAATATATTAGGCTCATTAATTCTAAACTGACTTTAAGTAATTTAAACAATGTTTAAAAAATATTTTATTAATTACCTAGAGTAAATTTACGTTATAATTAGGTAGGTGGAAATCACATTATTTTTATACAAGTAATTAAGTTCTATTAAACCATCAAACATCACATGATCACCATTTCTTATGCTTGCTCGTAACTGTTATTAAAACAGGCAAAACTCTCATACAGTAGTGCTACTCAGTCCAAACCAGAGTAATTAATAGATGCCAGAAAGCTTGTGCATAAAATACCTATCTAGTGCCTACTTATCCAATATCTCCACACACTGGCTTGCACTGAGTGGCACTACTGTTTGGAGAGTTTTCCCTGTTTTAATAACAGTTATGAGCAAGCATAAGAAATGGCGATCATGTGACATTTGATAGTTTAATACCAATCCTGCCTAATAGAATAGTGGTGGCTATGGGTATTAAAGAACCAAAGGCACAAAAATGCATGGGTACTGAACTGAATTCACATCTATATGACAATATAAGCTAATGAGCTTAGATTGAAAATATTATTGTGTTTTAAATTTATTCTCATAGTTTTGTAGTTAAGTAAAGATGAAAGGTGGCTGCTGGAGGGTTGCATTAGATCCTAAGATCTAGATGCAGTGCTCTCAGATCCAAGGCTCCTCATTGATGAAGGTGATAAGCCAGAAACTATTCTGGGGATATTGGATGAGTAGGCACTAGATAGGTATTTTATGCACAAGCCTTCTGGCATCCATTGATTACTCTGGCTTGCACTGAGTGGAACTACTGTGTGGAGAGTTTTGCCTGTTTTAATTAAGTTCTAGATAATCAGACTTCTAAATAAAAGATTAATATTGTATGTTGCCTTGTCAAAATATCTTTTATTTTACTATAATCTCTTTTCAAAGCTAATTTTTGAAATGACTGTATTTGGTCAGTATGCCATAAACCACAGTCAAGTTTAGGACTAATCTACAACTAATGGATGGATATATGAAATCTAACCATGATGAAAAACTGATTTGATAGATAGGGCAACTTGGTGAACTATAAAAAGGGGTCTCTCAAGAGATTGATTATTATTCTTTTATTCTTTGTTTGACTCATTCACTCATTCTGTTTGGTTACTGGATTGCCACTGGCTGTAGTTTCATAGAAGAATAGATAAGCATACCATCTGATCCATTCTGGCCAAGTCAGCCATGTACATGCTTATGTCCTTCCTAAAGTACTAAAATCATGCCATAAAATAATGTAAAACCATTCCATTGACCATTCTGTCCAGATTATATGCTAACTGTATGCTACCTAAGTTCAAAGTGTTATATAGTTTTGGGGAAGAGATCAGCCCTAATTCAGCAAAAGAAATATGATCATATGCTGCCCATTAAATAAATTAAAAAGAGCCAAAATTAATGGAAGCATGCATTAATGGTAACCATTGCCTTCAACAAGGACATCTCATAGAACTTTGCAGCTATAACTATGTTTATACCTATTGTTTCATAAAATGTCTACAGATACCTGAACACATATTTTGTATAAACTTTAATTATATACTATTATGACTTTATTTCACTATCATTAGATATTTAATCTCCTATATATGTATAGTTTATTTCCACTGAACTTTTTGTATAGATTGTTATAATTTATTTGGCACATATATATATAATGTTTTCACGATTGTATGATATAGATAAATTATTATTTTTTGGGTTAAACAATCTGTTATTTTCCATTACATACTGATATTTCAATGAACTAACATCCACCATTGCCAAGGTTAACTTTTGAAAGGAAAATTGTTAGATCTTAAACAGTAACATGATTGAGTGTGAGATGAGAAATGAGATTCAACTTAGAAGTAGTTCAGCATTTAAAATATGAGGCTTATCAAAATGTTTAATAGGTGAAAAAACTGAGGGAAATAAACATTTTGATAAGCCTCATACTTTGAATGTTGAACTACTTCAAGTTGAATCTCATTTCTCATCTTGCACTCAGTCATGCTACTGTTTGAGACCTAATGATTTTTTTTTCAAAAGTTAACCATGACAATGGTGGATGCTAGTTTGGCAAAATATCGGTATGTAATAGAAAATAACACATGGTTTAACCCCAAAAATAATAATTTATATATATATGATTAGGGATCAGAATGATGATGGATTATCTACATTTATTAGATGCTTCATGGTTCAGATGGTGTAATAATAAAAGAAGTATTAATAATAAAACAAATAGCTAATTATTACAAACCATCTCCACCAAAAAGCTTTTTTAGTATTATTTTAGTTAATTATTTTAAAACAAGTAAATAATAATCATTTTTACTAGTCCAATGTATTGTAACTGTAAGAATAATAATTGAACCTATAATGTAAATAATGCTGCTTAATGGCCTCTGAATAGAAAATGCTATGTAAACAGATTGAATGTATTGAGAAAGATTATTTTAATTGTTAAACAGTTTTAATTAAAATACCTTTATAGATTTGGGATAGACTGGAATAGGGGGAATATTTATGAATAATATAAGCCAAGTATTAAACTTCTTTTAAGGATGTCTTCAGCTTATGTGATATTATTTCAGGCAACTTTATATATATAATTGATTGTCCAGAAACAAGTATGAAGCAGATTCTTTTTCAGATGATTTGCTTTGAGGAGTTCAGTAGATGCAAGTTTCTATTGTATATGTTTTATATATATATATGTTTTATATACTCTTTGATTGCTCATAAGCAAGTGCAAAGCTGCTGCTTACAGTTGATGAATTATTATTATCATTATTTATCAGGAAAATACCCTTTCTTACAGTGTGTTCTTATGCTTCAATAACTTATGCCAGGTATATACGTAATTAATACCCAGGCATTGGTGATATTTATATGAATGTTATTGAAACAGATGTTAAAGATTGTCTGACACATGTGACAGTTTCATTATGTGCTTGTAATCTATTCATTTTAGTATAATTTTCCAAGCACTGCAGCCTGAAATGCTTTAGATTAATCTCAGATTTCTAATAGTGTAATTTATACAAAAGATTTTTAGTATATTCTTGGGCCTGTGAGAAAAATTTACATAACTTGAATTTGAGTTGTGACCAGTTATATTAATAAGTAGTAGTACTTGCAGTTAGTTTATACAGCAAGTCTGTATCTACCCAGGGAAAATGAAGATGCATAGGAATGTACATTGCCCATATATAATGAGGCAATGAATATCTAATCATATAAATTTTGCATCAAACTAGCTAGGGCAGTTAAACAAAACCATTAATAATAGATCATTAAGTGTTGTTATAATGAATTTAATCCCAGGTAAAAGAAGAATAGACTGGTGTTTTTTAGGGTTTCTGTCATTTATGTTATTATTTGTTTGGTGATTATGTACATAATTAAATAAATCATAATTTCTCATTATTTTAGTACTTTTATTGCAATCATTAATGGTAATTAAAATATGATGTCTTTTGCATCTAATTGTGTTTAGTGGGATATAAAATGAAATTTATTTTGATTGTGTGAGTTTGGAATTTGGAGCTGCATACAGACTACCTTTGGGTATTTTGCATATTAGCTGAGCATTTTTGATGTTACAGGATTTTTAAGAATTGGTGCTCAATGTTGGGCTCGATATATAACCATAGAAACTTGGGATTAAGAGTTCAATTTTAATCATATATTGATTGAAAATATTTGACAAAATTCTAATTCTATAAAAATAGCAAATAACTTAGTTTTTCATTCAAAATATTAAACTGAAGAAATGGGGTTGATTAAAAGTGCAGTAAATAGTATTTGATTTTAAATTTCATTTAGAGTTAGTGATTGATTGCAAAAAGAGAAAAATAATAATAATAATGATAAAATGTTTGTCAATAAAAAATCTTTATTTGACAAGTTTTTGCATGACTAAAAAAAAAATAAAAAATAAGTATGTGTGATGTCATGATGTAAAAAAATTTCTTCATACATATATATAAATCACAATACATACAAAATTATTTTATTTTTTATAATAGTACATTTTTATATTGTCAATATATAAATAAATCATATTAAGTATAGACATATGTACTTAACACACACACATATATATATTGTAACGAGCACAGACGATGTTACATTATTTTTTTTTATTATTAAACATTAAAATAAAAAGTTCACATTAAAAAATTTTTTTTTAAGACAGAAAAATTGAAAATAAATTCTACCTTAAACTCGTATATATATAAATCGCACAGATGAAAAAAATTATTAAAATAAAACTTTATTAAAGAAAAAGTGTTTTAAAACTAAATTTTAAAAAGGTTTGGAGATAAAATTATATCTTTAAATTTATCTTTAAATATATCTTTGGATTTGGAAAACAGGTTAATTAATGTTATGGAAATTATTATTTTAATTAGTCCAAGTAAACAAGCCCTTGGGCATTTAAATGTATAAACAATGGTCAGATAGGAAAACAATAGAAACTTTTAGCAAATAAAAAGAAATCCCTATGGAATCGGACCTCAGTGAAAAGACCACCATCATCGATGACATAATGTTGAGTCAATCCTTAAGATTAATATAAAAGGAAAAGTTGGAAATTATTATGGATTATTAAGAGAGGACTGAGATGTGTTAAGTCAGAGAGTTGGAGGTGAAGGGATTGTCAGATGCACTTTCAATTCCTTCAGTTGTTATAAAAATGGAAAAATGAAACATCGCTTTTCTTATACTGAAGACAACAGGATCATTGGGGGGATTTAATGTGGATTCCAAACGGCATGCATTGAATAAAGAGGAACGTTGAAAAAAAATCGTAAGCACTTTAAAAACATTTTGAAACACTAAGAACTTTAAAATATAAACTTTCTCAGTCTTTAATTTATAAGAAATAGAATCCTATCTGACCAACGTTATTTATTAATTAGTTATAATTTTATTTAATGTATTTCTCTTGTAAAATCATTTCCATTTAGTTTTTTTTTGTTCTTTAAGTTTATTATGATTTCTGTTTTCCGATAAATTAAAATATATCAGTGTTAAGTTGGGCATGAATGGCTGTATAGATTTGTAAAGTTATATTAGGGGAGGGTAATCTTAGGTTATTTGTTTCGTAGTTAAATTGGGTCAATGGATTGGATATATTGGTGTAGTTAGTAGATGTAATGCAAGATTCGCTACGGGCAGAATCGTTTGTATACGCTGCATTCACCTGTTTGCCTATGGAAGGAATTATAAGTCGGAGACTGCAGTTCCTTTCTATGGAGTTTTTTTTTTGCTCTTCTTGTCAGATAGATGTAGTATTCCTATCTGATGAGAGGCAATTTCTTCTCTTAACTTTTTGTGCTGCCGTATTTCGTATTACATTGAATACATCGATATATCAGATGAATTGGCATTAGTTTGACTGCGAACTTTTGGCCTAAGGTTAAATAAGGATAGAATATTTTCTTTTCAAATGCAAATCTATGTAGTCTATTCATACTCGACACTAAATAAAAATGCATTAAATTTAAGTTGTTTATAGATGCTTGCATGGATTGGTTATCGGTTAATTATGTTTTGGGTATTCATATTTGATCAAAATATATAGACATTCGGTAAATACTGATACCTTACGGTGAGTATCTAAAATGTATTTATTCGGATATCTTTTAAGTTATTGGTGCCACTGCAGTATCTTACGATGAATACCAGTGGGTTTCTTGTATTCTCTATGCAATTGACGGTATCAATGATTTTGTATTTTGATTGTTTATGTTTATTTTGAAATGTTTTAGCCGTGTAATCTATGTAACCGATCTATACTCAACATTTATAAACAACTTTTATAAATCCCTCTGTGTGAACTTATAATAGCATAAAAATTAAAATGTAAATTTAAATTCTAAAATCAAGTCAAAACCCAAAGTAAAAGTTATTCTAAAATAATGTTAAATTTTATATATATGTGCGTAAATAAATTTTTGTAAGTTAATTATTGGCAGTGGCTTATTTTATTCTTTTTTACATATTCTTAGATAAGAATTTATATTATATTATTTAATCTCTGCTACTCCTTGACCTAGTGACAATGGGCTAATGACCGGATATCAAAATGTATAAATAAATTTAAAAAAAATTTTTTTTTTTGATTTACGTATCTGCCTACTTTATAAATTTTTCTAGGTTCAAATGCCTAGATGGCACCCTGTAGTGCAGATCGCGTTAAGCTCTCAAATCTGGATCGTTACAATATATATATATAAGACAGTTCAAGCTATTAGCTGGACATATGGAAAAGTTTAAAACTAAGCATAGAACAATATCAAGAAGGGACACAATGTGGATAGCAGAGGAAGGACTTTAGTATGAACACAACAACCAATCACCTAAAGCATAGCAGAGTGAAGTGGATTAACAAAGCATAAGTAATTAACAACAAAAAGAGCAGAATACAAGACAGAAAGTAGAATAGAGACTAATGGAGAATCCAAATAATATTAAATCATAAGCATGCAATGAGAACCAATCAAGTGTACATTCTGATGTCAACATATATGAAGACCAACACCTGAAAATTAGTTTCAAAAAAACAAAATAAGGTAATTTATATAGATTAGAAAAGAGTGAAATCTCACAGACATGAGTTTATTAATCAATACAATGATAGAACAAACAAGAAAAGAAGACAAAAGAGAAAATAATAAGAACAAAAAGAAAAGAATACAAAAAAAGAAAAAAGAATAGTAAAAAAATGAAAAACCAAATAATAGAGAAAAACTAACAAAAATTTGAAAGATGCTAATGCGAATAAAGGAAGGGATTGACAAAACAATTATGGATATCATGGAAATGATAATGGTCAAAGGCATTTAATAGAGCAGCTGAAGGAGCAAATGGATAATAATAAAGGCAGATAGAATCAACAGATGAATGAGCTGCAAATGGCTCAACAAGAAATAGAAAAAGTGATGCTGTGATGAAAAAAAAAATTCATGCAGATCAAATAGATTTTCAGATATTCCAGACCAAAACAGATGGGAGAATTTGTGAATTAGACAGTCTGCATAAAAAATTGAAGTACATTAAGAAAAAATTAAAGCTAAAATAAAGCAAGAGATACAGCATCTTTGCAGCAAAAGTCTCCAACAGGTCAAATTTAAAATTAAGACCCTAAAAATACAAAGAGAGCATGCATAAAAAAGAGCACCCTACCATAGAAACTGAGATAAAAGAATCTCAAGTACCAATACATCATGAAACAGTTAAGAGTGAGTCACAAAGACAACAGAAATGTGCTAGTGTGCCTGTAGTGAAAATGATCTAGGTAAAAGGATTTAGGTTAAATGTGAGAGTGTCTACTAAGACACCTTTAAAAGACAATGCAGCTATTTTATTTTCACAGGATTAATGAAGAAGAATGAATATCAGAAGTTTGCAATCATTTGCATTAGACTACAAAATACTGGTGGCACTGCATGATAACTAAAGCACAACCTTTTCAAAAGTATCAATGGTGAATATTAATTTATGAAACAGGGATTACCCAGCCAGGTAAAGAGGCATAATTTATCATGGATTTATCAAGGCCTTATCTTATATAAAAGTAATGAATAAAGGTCTTGCTACTGAAACAGAAAAGGTTACAAGTGGTGAGGATCCAGCTCATCTTGATATTGAGTTGAATAGTCTAATGACGTTAATAAGAGACCAACAGATTAAAATATCACAAAGGAAGAAAGAATCACTAGATCAAATCACAAAACTAGTTGATTATGATGATACTAATAATCAAGACCCAAGTGGAACCTGGTAAATATAGCAATTTTCAATGTGAAGAGAACTAGATTCTGGTGGAGATTATGAAGGGGACCATTATAAACATTGACATTTGTTGGGTTTGATTAAAAATTTGTGTATTATAGATTGATTTTTTAAAAATATATTTATTGTCACAAATGATTTTTATGTATGTATTGCTGTTTATTTTATACTAACCAAGTAAAATTATTATTATTATTATTATTATTATTATTATTATTATTATTATTATTATTATTATTATTATTATTATTATTATTATTATTATTATTATTATTATTATTATTATTATTATTATTATTATTATTATTATTATTATTATTATTATTATTATTATTATTATTATTATTATTATTATTATTATTATTATTATTATTATTATTATTATTATTATTATTATTATTTTTCAAAGAACTTTATTAAGCAATCAAGGGTTACATAGCTTATTACATATAGTATGATACAGGAATTTGATACATTTAGTATAGTAACAAAGGTATAATAACACGTACATGATAGATATACAAAGAATATGAATGAGCACTAAAAAAAAATACTTTAGCGCTGTATAAATAAATACATAATTATAAAAATATATATATATATGAGAAATTAAATGAAAAGTCAGTTCATCTTAAATTAAAGTACATACATAAAAAACAGAAAATCTCAAACTGTAAAAAATTATATAAGTTTATTCACATCTCTTTCATCATCACACTGGGGTGACAAAACGAGACAATTGTCATTACTTTAGGTTAGTGGTACATGAAAAATAATCAATAATGGCAGACATAAATAAAATAAAAAAAATCATAAAAATATCATAGAAATGTTTTTTCCTATAATTCATAAAAATTATTTTAATTAATAATATTATACAGTAAAGTTGTTAATATGTACAGTCGATAACGATCTTTAATGTTAATGATAAAATTGAAAGTATGATTAAGAAATTAGATTTTTGGAAACAGTGTATTGAAAACAATCAACCGAAAGTATTCGAAACTCTACATATTTTTTTGTTTGAAAATAAGGTTAGTGTGTCTTAAGATAGAAAATATAATAGCACATTTAACAGGATTAAAATTGTCTTTCATGGAATATTTTCCAAAACCCGAAAACACAAATGATAATTGGATTTCAAACCCCTTCTATGAAGAAAATTTAGAAAAAGCTACATCATTATCAATAAAGGATAAAGAAAATTTAATAGAATTATCATGTAACAGAACTTTACAAGTAGAATTCAAATGACACAATCTAATTAATTTTTGGTTAAACATTAAAGAATATGAACAACTTTCTGAGAAAGCTCTTAAATTATTATTACCGTTTACTAGTACGGAATTAGTAGAAAGAGTTTTTTCTTCATATATTTTTTAAAAAAAATAAGTATCGAAACAGATTGAACGCATTTTTTGAACCAAATTTCAAAAAATTATGTTCTTCGAAACAAGTACAAGGATCTCATTAAATTTATTTTATAAAAATATTTGATTATGATAAGAAAATATATTAATTGTTTTTTTATAATTTTGTGTTTTTATTAAAACCATTTATTAGTAAACGAAATATGACAAAATAGTAGATAAATATGAAACTTTGAACAAATACATATATATATATATGTTACAGTGAGTTTATAATCCAACATGACGTTTAGCCATGTTTCAATGTAATTTGTCTCATTATGTGATGTGAATACATACATGGTCACCCTATAATATATATAATGCAAATAAAATAACACACTCGCATTAACAAATTTCACAAAATACAATCATTTTTACGAAGTGGTACAATTTAGCGTGATGTACTACCAAGTGGTACGTGAGCCAAAAAAGGTTGGGAAACGCTGGTCTATGATATATATATATATATTACCCTATATTACATATTTAGACACATTGTATATATTAAGCCTGTGTTTCAGTTATTACATTGTAGAGATGTCTGCCCATCCTTGCATATGTATTTAATGGATTATGTCCTGAACATGTGGGATTCAGATTGACCTTGGGTCAACATGGCTGTGACAAGAATCACGGCCTCAGGATGGTCTTGAGCATTCCATCTTTGATTGTCAATCATAGATTGGTAGTTGAGATTGGAGCAAATCGTAGTAAATTGGAGCCATTACAACATGGATTGTCTATCTTAATATATATCTGAGCAGTTATAGTATATATGTGTGGAGATGATAATCTGGCATCTGACATAATCACTGCTTTAGCATAAAATACATATATTGGTCATTATTTATTTTATATACTGACTGTTATATATATATATATATTGTGAGAGTACCATATGAGCCTCACCTAAAACAATTTGTGTTTCTTTGTGAATTTAACTGTGCCTATATCGAATCAACAGATATAAATAACTTACACCTATCTTAAGCTTTTTATATATCAGCTATATACATAAACTAGTTAGTATTAAAAGAATAATTCTAATTTCTTTATACACACACATAAATAAATGTTTCCAACTAATAGTATTGTTTTATTAACCAAAACTTGACATTTGACAAAGCCTTAAGTCAACATTGCATTTTATCAGTTGAAACAAAGGAAATAAACGTTTGGGGTTCATTACAAATTGTATATTTTAAACAATAGAGAGCATGAGCAAGATTGTGTGATATGCTTGCAGAAATTAATCCAAGTATAAAAATGAACTAATATTGTTATAACAATAATCTTCTATTCAGTTATCAAGGCAAGAACTACATCTGTAAATTTAAATGTGTTCGAATTTAGAACACATTTAAGAAAAAAAAGAAGATTCACTATTTTGATTATTTTCTTCAAGTAATTAATTTACTGCCTTTTAATATTATAAAGAACTATAAAAAATAATCATTGAAATTCTCATGGTTTTAAGAGATATCAACATCTTCAAAATGAGTTTTCAAAATATATATTTAAGAAGACAAAAATTTATAAAGATGTTCACTGGCTAGACAATTTATGCCAAGGATTTCTGCTGATGTTTTAAACCTGAACATGTAAATTTATTCCTACTCAATGCCTAAAATATAATCATCGTAATTCTCATTTAAAAAGCTGCCTTAATAATGGAGTATTATATTGAAGAAGATGTTAAATATTTTACTATGCAAATATTTAAAAGAATGAATATATGGATTGTCTCTTTGAAGGCTGATCAATGAACTTTATGTTTCAACATTCATCATCATTTTATTTCATCTAAGGAGGGATATAAAACCGTTATTTTTTCTCATCTTGGATTACTTCATTGTGTATTTTAATAACTCTTAAACTTTATTTCCTTTGTGGATAATTATATTTACATGGAAATTATTTCGTATATTAATTTGATTTTAACAGAATAAGTGGAGAACTGATAAGATGAACATTTTATTTTTACTTATTTAATAAAATTTAGATGTTGATATTTTGATATATGCTCTGATGAAAGTGATGGCTGACTAAGGTAAAAGTTTTTACATTATTTCAATTTGGAAGTAAGTTTTATTACATTCCAAATTGATCCTTACCTGACAATTATCATAATTTTTTTTAAAATAATAATTCAATTAATATCAGAATACATTCTATTATTAATCTAGTGTGAATGGATGTTATCTTATATAGACATATAACACACACTGAATCATTTTAATGACACAATACATAGATTTATAATGTATGGTGGTATTATTTATATTACACATGATTTTAAATTATATATATGTAACGTTTATTTATATACGTTGCAAATATATTGGCATTGGGTAAAAAAAAAAAACTAAAAGATAAAAGTGGATTTAAAATTTTGTTGAGTAATTTTTTTTTAAAAAAAAAAAACGTACAATGAGGGTTGAATTATTATTCTTATTTTTTTTTATGTGATTAGTAATAACAATAATTGGAGAGAACAAAAGAATTCCAAAAGCAAGTAAAAAAAAGATAAGCTGAAAGTAGAAATACTCAAATTAATTAAAGATGGCCGAAAACTTGAAGAAAATAAAGACTTTATTACATAAAATTTATAAAGACTGGATAAGATTAAAAAGGCATGGTACTAGCATGCGCAGAAGTCCTGAAAACTGGATATAAAAAGGAGGGATCCGGTTGAAGGAACGTCGTCTGTCTCGTTTTGTTTCTCTAGTTGGTCTTGGATAACATTAATAGATCCAAGATCGCTCTTCACTGAAGGAATTCGGCATGTCGCAGTGAACTGGAGCTCCTGAAGACATCGGACCTAATGATGTACACCAGGAAAAGCCTTCGTGATTGACTGGGGAAATGGACCACAAGATCAAGCAATAACCAAAAGGCCGAGCTCATTATAACCAAAAAACTATGCATAGTTATCTACTACTGAATTCATGAAACTTACCGGTAAGAATAATAATCCTGATTGTGACAAAGTTAACTATTTAAAACTACTCGTAAAAATATACGTATAAAAGAATCCCGATAGTGACTTTAATTTTTCTATATGAGAGACTCTTATTTAACCAAGAACTTTTTGTTTATTTTAACTGATATTTATATTTTCTGGATATTTCCCACCTGAATTAAATGTGTTCTCTCCAAGGTATTAATTAGCTGTGCTCTTCCGATCTGTATTTTAGTTTGTCAAAATTAAAAATATTTCTAATATCAATTCTCATTTGTGCATTATTAATAATAGTTATTATTTTTTATTATTAAATTTATTTTTAGTGTAATAAGATTTAAACGTAAGTTACCTTTGCCAATATGTTTCAATACGCCCAGGACTAATAATCGTAAAAATCATTAATTCTCATTACGGTAGAATTACCGCCCCCTAAAAAAAAAATATAATAAAAATCTTTTTATTTTTTTTTTTGTTTTACAACTTGCAGAGCAATCTTCCTGTTTCAATATTATAATTTGTACTTAGCTTAGACATATTACTCTTTTATTCAAAAACATAAAGTTACAGTACAATATTTTTTTAAATGAAAGAACAAACAATATTGTAATTATGTAAATATGCCACCTCCATTTATTTTTAATAACTTTTATTTTTTTGAATTTTGTTCATACTACAATCATAATTAACCTTTTAGGTGTAGAAACTCCAGTTAGATGAGTGAGTTAAAACTAAACTTTTGATTAGTCAATTACAAAATCAGCAATAAAAATATATTTATCTTTTAATATTTATATTCGTTTTAGTTTCATTTATAAAAAATATATTAATAATTTGTAAGATTATGAAAGTGAATGAAAGTTTTTTCAAAAATAAATTTCTATTTATAATTATAAAAATATTTAATAGCAGAAGACCTAAAAAGAAAGTGTGTAACAAATTACAAAGTGTTGCAGATGTCATTAATTTCTTTCTCAAGTTTATGTTGTGTAAAAGTAAATAATTTTTACCAAAATTTTAACCATTTTTTTAAAATAATTTTATTTTCTGCATATTTTATCTAAATAATTTATAATATGTCAAAAAATCCTTTTAAAATGATTTAAAACTTACATTTTCATTTTTAAAATCAAAACAAAGAAGTTGGAGCAGTGAAAATTATTGACAGGTGGTCTCTTTTGTCCTATATGAGCAACAACCAATCAGTGCTAGAAAAGACTGCCTTCTTCCTTTGTTAAAACTTAAATTTGAATATTATTGATTTTTTTACTTGTAAAATAACTCTAGAGAAGGCAGCATCTTACGGTACTTTTTTAAAGCTTTAAAATGACCGTGAATTCACTATGGTAATGTAAAAACTGGCAGTTTTTGAGTGATCAGAAGCCATATCCATCTATGACCAGAGACTTCTATACAAAGGTTAATATATGCATTCTGTATACCTAAAAATCTATTGTATATATATATATTGTAACGTTTATTTATATACGTTGCAAATATATTGGCATTGGGTAAAAAAAAAACTAAAAGATAAAAGTGGATTTAAAATTTTGTTGAGTAATTTTTTTTTAAAAAAAAAAAACGTACAATGAGGGTTGAATTATTCTTCTTATTTTTTTTTATGTGATTAGTAATAACAGTAATTGGAGAGAACAAAAGAATTCCAAAAGCAAGTAAAAAAAAAGATAAGCTGAAAGTAGAAATACTCAAATTAATTAAAGATGGCCGAAAACTTGAAGAAAATAAAGACTTTATTACATAAAATTTATAAAGACTGGATAAGATTAAAAAGGCATGGTACTAGCATGCGCAGAAGTCCTGAAAACTGGATATAAAAAGGAGGGATCCGGTTGAAGGAACGTCTTGTTCGTTTTGTTTCTCTAGTTGGTCTTGGATAACATTAATAGATCCAAGATCGCTCTTCGCTGAAGGAATTCGGCATGTCGCAGTGAACCGGAGCTCCTGAAGACATCGGACCTAATGATGTACACCAGGAAAAGCCTTCGTGACCGACTGGGGAAATGGACCACAAGATCAAGCAATAACCAAAAGGCCGAGCTCATTATAACCAAAAAACTATGCATAGTTATCTACTACTGAATTCATGAAACTTACCGGTAAGAATAATTATCCTGATTGTGACAAAGTTAACTATTTAAAACTACTCGTAAAAATATACGTATAAAAGAATCCCGATAGTGACTTTAATTTTTCTATATGAGAGACTCTTATTTAACCAAGAACTTTTTGTTTATTTTAACTGATATTTATATTTTCTGGATATTTCCCACCTGAATTAAATGTGTTCTCTCCAAGGTATTAATTAGCTACTTAACATGAAGTATTTTAGTTTGTCAAAATTAAAAATATTTCTAATATCAATTCTCATTTGTGCGTTATTAATAATAGTTATTATTTTTTATTATTAAATTTATTTTTAGTGTAATAAGATTTAAACGTAAGTTACCTTTGCCAATATGTTTCAATACGCCCAGGACTAATAATCGTAAAAATCATTAATTCTCATTACGGTAGAATTACCGCCCCTTAAAAAAAAAATATAATAAAAATCTTTTTATTTTTTTTTGTTTTACAACTTGCGAGAGGTGCTGGCGACATATTTCAGCGGATTCTTAGGAATTCTGGCGCCCATAGTAAATAAAATTAAAAGTTGATTTTGTCAATAGCACAATTCGTAACAATTAATAGGCTGAAGTTGATCAGGAAAAATAGCTGTGTTTTTAGAATAGAAATACAACTTTCTTTTTTCTTTTGATACAGCTTGATCAACTCATGCTCAAATATAAATTTGAGGCGTATAAGGGCCTAGTAATACGAAAAACGTTACAATGGCGACCCAACTCGGGCTTCGATTTAACAACTACAACCTGAGATGAGTTGTAATGATAAAGAACATTACAATGATGACTCAAAGAAACTCACAGCCGGAAAATAAATTATGATTTTTTTGAAAAAAGAAAAAAATTATAAAAAAAAAAACTAACTAATTAAACCCTGATTATTAAAATATGAAAGAAGATATTTTTTTAATATGACTTCCAGAAAGAAAAAAATATATATGTATATTTTTTTTATATATGTCTAAAAACACGATCGTGGCTGATGTAGACATAAGTCACAAGTATTTGACCGGGTAGGCGGTTACTGAAGAGGGGAATAACATAGCCCCGAGTCCTTATCCGCAGTATATGAACATAAGACCGTCTTTAAATGCTCGTCAGACTATTTCTAGCAGAGATCCCAATAAAGGGGAAGGCGGATCAAGTTGGTCCAAGTTGCCACGAGCCTGTAAGACTCAGAACGATGAGCAACGCTCGTTTGTGCTTATAACTTGGGCTTCTTATCGTTAATATTACACTAAAGCGGATAGGACACAGATGAATGTTGAAATATTTTCCATTCCCGCCGTGTTAGACCTAAAAGTGGGCGTTAAAGCCGAACGTCGCTTGTGAATGAGTCTACACAATATATCAGCACGCTACTACAGAAAAAAAAAATACGAATATGAATTTAAAAACTTAAGAATAAAATTAGTGTAAACCCCTATTTTATTCTCATCTCCTGGCACTGGTGGTATTGTAACGTTTATTTATATACGTTGCAAATATATTGGCATTGGGTAAAAAAAAAAACTAAAAGATAAAAGTGGATTTAAAATTTTGTTGAGTAATTTTTTTTTAAAAAAAAAAAAAACGTACAATGAGGGTTGAATTATTCTTCTTATTTTTTTTTATGTGATTAGTAATAACAGTAATTGGAGAGAACAAAAGAATTCCAAAAGCAAGTAAAAAAAGATAAGCTGAAAGTAGAAATACTCAAATTAATTAAAGATGGCCGAAAACTTGAAGAAAATAAAGACTTTATTACATAAAATTTATAAAGACTGGATAAGATTAAAAAGGCATGGTACTAGCATGCGCAGAAGTCCTGAAAACTGGATATAAAAAGGAGGGATCCGGTTGAAGGAACGTCTTGTTCGTTTTGTTTCTCTAGTTGGTCTTGGATAACATTAATAGATCCAAGATCGCTCTTCGCTGAAGGAATTCGGCATGTCGCAGTGAACCGGAGCTCCTGAAGACATCGGACCTAATGATGTACACCAGGAAAAGCCTTCGTGACCGACTGGGGAAATGGACCACAAGATCAAGCAATAACCAAAAGGCCGAGCTCATTATAACCAAAAAACTATGCATAGTTATCTACTACTGAATTCATGAAACTTACCGGTAAGAATAATTATCCTGATTGTGACAAAGTTAACTATTTAAAACTACTCGTAAAAATATACGTATAAAAGAATCCCGATAGTGACTTTAATTTTTCTATATGAGAGACTCTTATTTAACCAAGAACTTTTTGTTTATTTTAACTGATATTTATATTTTCTGGATATTTCCCACCTGAATTAAATGTGTTCTCTCCAAGGTATTAATTAGCTACTTAACATGAAGTATTTTAGTTTGTCAAAATTAAAAATATTTCTAATATCAATTCTCATTTGTGCGTTATTAATAATAGTTATTATTTTTTATTATTAAATTTATTTTTAGTGTAATAAGATTTAAACGTAAGTTACCTTTGCCAATATGTTTCAATACGCCCAGGACTAATAATCGTAAAAATCATTAATTCTCATTACGGTAGAATTACCGCCCCTTAAAAAAAAAATATAATAAAAATCTTTTTATTTTTTTTTGTTTTACAACTTGCGAGAGGTGCTGGCGACATATTTCAGCGGATTCTTAGGAATTCTGGCGCCCATAGTAAATAAAATTAAAAGTTGATTTTGTCAATAGCACAATTCGTAACAATTAATAGGCTGAAGTTGATCAGGAAAAATAGCTGTGTTTTTAGAATAGAAATACAACTTTCTTTTTTCTTTTGATACAGCTTGATCAACTCATGCTCAAATATAAATTTGAGGCGTATAAGGGCCTAGTAATACGAAAAACGTTACAATATATATCAGGGATATATCATCCATATGTTGAATGGAATGAGTGCTTCTGCAGAAAAATTCACTAAAACTTTCAAAAGCTTTAATTGAAATTCAATTTAAAAAATACACTCAATTTTTTTTACCAACAGTTGAATTGCCTTTATATATGGCAAAGAAGGAGTTTGACACATTCTTGGTTGATTATAAAAAGTTTAAACAATGCTAAGATCTAATTTACAATTAAAACTTTTAAGAATGTTAAAAGGATTTGGAAAATTAAAATATACTGATAATGTATTATCTATATTTAAACTAACCACAGTCTGATTAAAATGAGCAATTTGAATTCATAATTTTTTTGTATGGAATTACTGTTGACTTTCAATTTTTTACCAACAGTTGAATTGTTTTTATATATGGCAAAGAATGAATTTGACTAACACATTCTCATTTAATTAAAGAAGTTCAAACAATGTTAAGATCTAATTTACTATTAAAACTTTTAATAATGTTAAAAGAATTTGTAAGATAAAAATATATTGATAAGGTATTCTCTGATTTACAGATAAGAGAGTTTCAGATTTTTCTAGATGTGTGATATATATATTAGGCACTATTATGTAAAAATTGTTCTAGCAAGTGAAAGAAAACCATTATAAAAAAGAAGTGTGCTTCCATTCCTAAAATAGTAACACTTTATCATATATATATATATATGTGTGTGTGTAATTAAATATATATATATATATATATATATATGTGTGTGTGTGTGTGTGTGTGTGTGTGTAATTAAATGAAAAATTTTTTTTATTTACTTATATTTGAAAAGTTGTATGCTGAATTTAGTTTATTGATAGAGTCCCACAAGTTGTGGTCAGTAAGCAGAGACTAACAAAAAGTATTAACTGCTGTGGAAAAAGATATTAGTTCACAAATGTCTAAATAATGCTTCCAATATGAGAGCTCTTTCTATCTTTCATTTATGCTTCTTTTCCTTCTTTTTTTATTTTCAATTTTTTGATTACTGTCTATAGAATCTGGTTATCATGAGTAATTCATATTATCAGAGATCAGCACTCTAATAATGACATTATGTGATCATGCAGCCACATTTTAATCCTTTAATTTACATACATGATAGTTTTTATTCCTACCTCTGCCCATTCCTTAGTTAATGAAAAAGCAAAACAGGTTTGGAAGACTCAAATTCCTTAGCTGATTCTGCATTTGGGAAGTACAACCAATAATAAAATGCTTTGAAACTTGCCAAATTCTTTTACATTTGGATATCTACATTTAGAGATCCTAATACTTACAAAAAGTGAATGAATTTGAGGCAAGGGCTTAAAATGGGATGATTCTTGCAATTTGTCTGGATTATCATGTTTGGTGGATTAAGGATAGAAATAAGTGTAAGGCCAGAAATGGTGATGTTAATAGAAGTAAAGCAGAAGATATAGATAGGAATAAAGTTAAATATTTTAATTTTTTTTTTTTTTAAATTTGGATTGATTGAATGTTAAAACTTTTCTTGATGTAAATATTGCGAGATCTGAATGGAGGGCAAGTATTGTAGCTAAGAAGCTATCAAGTTTTAAAATTAACTAATTCTAGTGAAACTCATTCAATGAAATGGACAACTGAAGAGTTGTAGGCTGGAGTATTTTGGAGCCTGTCCGTTAAAGTATGAAGATTGGCTATCTTAATATAAAGCTGAGCACTGATTGTATATGTGTGTGGAAATTGTAATCTGGAACAACTTATGTTTGCTAGTTTAGCACAAAATACGTTTATTGGTGATTTTTTTATCTTTTCAACTTGTTTGTTATCAGGTGGGTCAGCAATATGAGATGGCATGGAGAGTTAAAAGTCATGTGAAAGTCTAAGTTTGAATTCCTTATATATTAAATATATATGTGCAGTGTATGTAAGCCTATACAGTGTCTTAGGTTACATATTGAAACATAGTGTGTTAAAGGTCTGCCCATACCTCACATATGTATTTAAAACTGGATTATTCTCTGGTACATTAGGGGTCAGAATGATTGACGTCAACATCAGTAGGATGACAACCTTGGCACTAATGTAGGCTTTGAACATTTCATCATCAGATTTTCAATGAAATGAACAGCTGAAGAGTTATGGGATGGAGTAGTTTGGAGTTTGTCAATTAAAGTATGAAGATTGGCTATCTTAATATAAAGCTGAGCACTGATTGTATATATGTGTGGACATGGTAATCTGGACCAACTGATGAATGCTGGTTTAGCACAAAATATGTATATTGCTTATTATTTATCTTTTCAACATATGTGTGATCAGGTGGGTCAGCAATATGAGATGACATGGAGAGTTGAGGGTTGTGTGAAAGTCTGAGTTCGAATCCTTTATATAATACTTGTTATAATATTTTTATCTACTACATTAAAAGTACAATCAAGGCGACATCATATGACCAATAAAATGTCATATGACTTTACACACTGCTGCTATTCATAATCAAATTCTTTTATTCTCACTGACTTTTATACCATGTAATGCATAACTTTACCAATTAATAGATGCCAAATGATAATGCAATTCTGGCCAAAGAATAAAATTATCTAAGATTGTTTAAAGAACTATGATGACCATAACATATAGAAACTGAACCAGTTTCAGATCTATATGACTATGCATACAAATATGCTTGGTTGAAAAAAATTAATAAGTTTTTAATTTGGACTGGTAGCTTGATAGTATAACAAAAAAGTAAAAAAATGGTTGCTAGATAACAGATTCATCAGATCCAGACAGTCTGAGTGCACTGTTCAAAAATTCAAAAGACTTCTCACTGATGAAAGTCATAAGCTAGAAACTAATCTGGGATAGCTAATTAGGGCATAACTGAATAAGGATTTATTAAACACTTTCATCTGGCATCTAGTGATTAGTAAAACTAACATGAGGTGGCATATCCGTTGGTGAATGTAAGCTGTGATTATGTGATGTAGTATTGTTTTTATACCAATCCTGACCAAAGAATGAAGATTTATGTGGTTATTAAAAAGGTTTATCAGTACAGTTTCAATTCATAAAGTGTTACTCGAGTATGCCTAAAATGCAGTGATTGAAAGAGGAAGATGGAGGCATGGTTCTTAGCTAATCACAAAAACTTCCTAACATCATAAACTGAAAAGAGAATAGTATCCAATTATCTCACAGGTGAAATATGTAAATGAGCCATTTGCATACTTATAATAATAAAAATATTATATAAGAAGCAATGATACAATGAAACAAGAATGCTATGATTATAGTGTAATAGCATCATTACACTCATCTGGATAATAATGTAGAAAGTAAAATATATCCCGCTTTGCTAAGCATATACACATAGATATCCCAAAGTATTACATATGACTATACAAAAAAATTGGCTTAGATGGAAATCATTAACTAAGAAAATGGCAGAAAATAGAATTGAAATAACAATGATAATAATAAATTATGTTTTCTTAACATTAGGACACTCAAAAGTTCTTCAGCATTAGTAATATTATCTACTAAAATACAACTATGTAGCATTTACATTTAATAACTTTCTTATTCTATTAGAAATATTTTTAGAATATTTCTGAGTAAGAGCATCTGCAAGCTTTTTATTTTAAATACATACCATATTTCTTTGAATGTAAGATGCATTTTGTTTCCAAATTTTGAACTCCTAAAAGAGGGGTGCATCTTAAATTTGAAGCAAAAATTTTCAACATTTTATTTCTGTTGATTTTTGCTTTACGTTATACATGCACATAGTATTAGATTGTTTCTCACATAGAATAGCTTGTTAAATCTTTTTTAATCAATATTTTTTGGATTAATTTTATAAATAGCTTTAACTCTCTTTCAAACTGCTATTTTAACATTATTTTGCTGATTTTACTGGTATTTTATCGAGAAAAGTTTACCAAATAACCTTTAGAATATTTTTCAATTAACAAATCAATATAACAATGAGATAAGAGCCTGGCTTCCAAGGAACTGATTGGCTAATTGTTCTCTATGCAAGAGAGTGCCTATCAAAATTTTGACACTTCCAATATAAGTAAAAGCAAATGTTTTAGAATCTTTTAATGTTATTTTTCCAATTTTACCATTATCTTACCAAGAAAACTTTACTGAATAAAACTTTAGAATAGTTTTACTACTAAAAAAATCAATATAACAATGAGATAAAGCCTGCCTTCCAAGTCGCTGATTGGTTGATTGTTGTTCTCTACACAAGAGAGTTGTGATAACTGCCTTTTGATTTTTAAAGTGAAAATAAATGTTTTAGAATCTTTTAACACCAATTTTGATAATTCCAATATTTTCATTTTGATTTTTAATGTGAAATGAATATTTTAGAATCTTTTTTTACACATTTTTATTTTTTTTTCCAGAAAATATTTGTAAAAATATAAATTATTTTAGAATAATAGTTTCGGTTTTAATTTAAAAAAAGCACTTTCACACAAAAGCAAATTGTCAAAGAAGTTATACATTTTGAAATTTAAATGGACTAAAGATGATGTACCCTGATGTAATAGTAGAGATGAGAATTCATGTTCTGAAAGTGAAAATGTAGAAAGTGAAAGTACTATATATATCTGAAAAAGATTCACAATAAATTAGGTGAGTTTATTGTATTTATATTAGTTTCCTGTTTATGTACATCTATTAAACCACTAAACATCACATGATCACCATTACTTATACTTGCTCATAACTGTTATTAAAACAAGCAAAACTCATCATACAGTAGTGCCACTCAGTGCAAGCCATAAGCTAAAAACAAGTCTGGGGATACTAGATGAATAGGCACTAAATAGGGATTTTATGCACAAGCCTTCTGGCATCCATTGATTACTCTTGCTTGCACTGAGTGGCATTACTGTGTGGAGAGTTTTGCCTGTTTTTATGTACATCTTTGCAGCTTAAATTTAGGAGTTAACTTTTTCCCCAATTTTTGGGGCTAAAAATTCTACTGCATCTTAAATTCAAGGGTATCTTATATTCAAAGCAATATGGTAATATCAAGAATATTGAAGACATTTTTAATTTTTTAGTACATTGAGCTGAATAAAAACATTTCTTTAATTTTTTTCTGCTTTTTAATTTTATAACTTTTTTAATACTAAAGAGCAAAATTGGAATTTATTGATAAATTTAAAGCTATTTTTTAATGTCAAAGAAAATTTTTAAATACATGTATTTAATAAACAAATATAAAACTTTTTGTTCACTTACTAAAAATTAGTTTAGTTTAAAGAATCAAAAATTTTCCTATAATTCATAAATTGAAGATGACATATTTACACCTAAGCTTAGCATGTCATTTTTTAAGACATATTATAACATATTTAATTTACTACAATAATGTTGAAGTGTCAATAAAGTTTTCAATTTTATAAGTAATGTGTATGTATAATATTCTTTGTAATTGGAAAAGTAAAAAAAAATAAACTGGCATTATTAAAAGATCTATATTAGCCACCTTTTCCCTCGGAAATTTATTCTTAGTTATCATTTTGTTTACAAAATTGTATTTTTGCTATGTAAAATAGTCGATAATATTTTGTTTTAATGATTTCCCCCTTTAATTTAGTTTCTAGTATTTCTTTCTAGCAGTAATACCACTAGATGGCAGTCCTTAAAGAGTACTAAATCCCATATAAAATTACAAATTTATATTTTTCTTTTTTTGTTGTTAAAATTATTTGCAAATTCTAAAAAAAAAATGTATTGGCATTGGGAATATATATGTATGCAAATTTTCAACTAGAATGGAAATTGGTAAGTGGTGACAATTGAATTAGAAGATTTCACAGACATCGGATAAAACAACATGATTGTGAGAGCAAGAAGTCTCTTGAAATTGCTCAGCTCTTTAATTTAACAGCTTTATATTTTAATAAATTAAAAAAAAATTGCTTTATCCTAGCTTCATTATCTGTGCAAATAGCACATATGTTCTACTTGAAAAATTAACAAAAAATGAATTCTGTATTACATATTTCAATATTTATATTTCTCTTATTTATGTTAGTCACAATTTTAAAGTTGATATAATAATAATGGAATGACTTTTTACTTGGGAGATCATAATAATTATTTTTTTTATAAATCTCATATACACTTTAATGCAATTTTTACATAATTCCTGCTTTATTTTTCTAACAGTTTCGACTGGCCTGCAGTCTTCATCAGATCTTTTTATATCTTAAGTAAAGGAAAAGATGTAAGAATAAGATTATAAGAATATTGAGCACAAAAAGTCAGAACTTGGAGTCACAATCTATGGACCTTGACTTTCAAAATCTACCACTCCACTACTGCACCAAACCACATAAAATATAATCTTCCTTAATATAAGAGTTTTGAGTTAATGATAATCTTATTCTGAGTAGCAACAAACATTTGTCATATTTATTTGTAATTTTCTGTTCAAGAAACAACTAATGATCACTAATCATGACTAAGTCAGATCAGCTGATATAATAGCCTAATATCATTGATGGGAGGAACTTCAAGGATATTTATGTATACATATCACATTTTATAATTGCCAGTTACTTCTTATACTTCAAATTTGTGGATGCAGAGTAAGTGAAAAAATGACTCCTAAGATGCAATTTGTCCATCCAGTTGGATAAAACTCCATATTGCTATACTTGTTGTTGGTATTCACTGATGCACATTATACAAAATTTTATTAAATAAAGGATCTATTCTTTAAATTGTAAGGCTTTATTACTCAGGAGTTTCTTAGAAAGTGTCACCAGGAGGGACAGAGTGGGGATCAATCTGAGGACTTTAACATCCAGAGACTGTCATTCTTCCAGAGTATCAAAAAAAAAAATTATTATATGAGTGAAAAGAAGTCCAAATAAGTTGAGACAAAGGCTCACAAAAATGGAAATTATCATGCACATATATAACGTTATTACAAATCAATATGAATTTAAGATTAATTGGATTATAGTACTTTCTAACTTAATAGAGAGTGATTAGCAATCATTTATATATTTATTGAAAGATGATCCCTCTGCTTAAATATTACAAAAGGCAGCATTAACAAGGTAATAAAAAATAAACTTTGTGATAAGTTGCTTGGGAGGTTTGGAGTATTTGAACATTGTTTGAGGTTTGATTCAAAGAACATCAGGGTAAACTTCACAGAATTATTTATAACGTATACTTACTTAATATGAGTTATTGAATGGTTTTATTTTTTGGTAATTCATAAAAAGTTCAAGCACTGGAATTGCCAAAATTGGGTTCGATCCGAAGATCTTGGATCCAGAGTCTGATCTTCTATCACTACACTAAATCAAGCGGAACACGTGTTTATTAAATAGAATTTTCAAATCTTTTCATAGAAGGCTACCGATGTTTCTTCCTCTAACCTTAAACCAAAAATTAAAAGTAATTTAAAATTCACCGTTTTTTAAATAGGTAAATAAATGTTTCCTGGAAATACATATATTAGAGTAAAATATTTAAAAGTATTTTAATAAAAAAATTTCCTCCTCGCTTCAATTATTAAATTCTTTTTTATTAGTACATGAAAAAAATCATCACATAGCATAGTTAAAATTAGAATTTGTAATACAATCTATGTCTGAATAATAATATAACTTTAAAAAAAAAAAAAGACGAACTAAACAATCCCTTGACCTTTGACCCCTACAACGTAAGTCAAATGGAGTGACTAATTATTAGGTGCTCTGGTAATATAGAAAAGTGATTTTTAGTTTTGTCAAAAATTATGATTAGTTATAGCCTGTCAAGTTAAAAAGTAGATTTAGTTTTGATCAATTTTCAATTAATAGAAGGGTGATTAATAGTGCTATTTTCAGTGTTATCTAACTCCAGTACCCCTTTCCCCTTCTATTAGGTAAACTATTCAGACATGCACGAACGGGTCATACATTTTTTGTAATTTGCATGCACTATCATTCTTCTCATTAAGCTTTGAAATGAACATAAAATGCACCCCAACAAACACAATCTTCCCATGCCCCATATGACCCTCAGAAATCACTTCTTACAGCTGGACTTTAATATTATTCGTAATGTCAAAGATCACAGAGCATGTGCATAACTGATACATGATTTACATCAATTATCGAAGTAAAATCTTTTACCTAGCTACTATTATCTTTAAAAATAGAGCAAGAAACTAAATCAGTTAATTTTAATTAGAGAGTCTGAAAAACTTGAAGTGAAAGTAACTAATAGAATTTGCGAGAAAAAAAATTATTGGACTTGATTATCAAAATGATTAAGTTAATATTATGTTAATGATTTTTTGTTGTGTGTGCGCGCAAATTGATTGTAGTAATAAAAAAGATAATATGTTGCGTGTGCAATAATTTTTTTCTAAAAATAAGTTTGATGACTCAAAAGTCATATCTGCATTTAAATCAGTTATGACAGTTATTTATTGATTGGTTAAGTGTTTAGCGTTTTTCTTCAGAGTATAATGCGTAGTGAAGGCAAATTTGTTTCAGATACAGTATTCAAATCTGTAACATTCACGTGGTGTATCAAATGCACGAAAGAAATATAATAGTTGTTCGGGAGTTATGTGACATTCGAGAGAATTATGTGACATTCAAGCGGTTAAAAAACCTTTAGTCTTTGAAAATCATGTTACTATTCAGTAGCCTACTCTTTTTCTTTCACCAAAGTTATGCTACCTAGTATAAACTTTAGTGACTAATGTATGTCAGATGGTCGTGTTATAAAACCACCTGTCCAATATTCCCAGACTAAATTCTAGCTTATAGTTTCATCAGTGAGAAGCTTTAGATCTTGAAGTAGTGCACCTGGAACTTTATAATCTAATGCACCTTCCTCCAGCAGCCATCTCTACTTTTCTGATTTGCTATCATGCTATCAGCTCAAATGGAAAAATATGTTAATGTTTCCAATATAAACCAACTTTCTTGCATAGTCATATAGATCTGAAACCAGTTCAGAATCTGTATAATATGATGTTCTTAATTTTTTCAATGACTAAAGACATCTTTATTTTGTGGGCCAGGATTGGTATAAAACCAATGAAATGTTATAACTTTATCACATGATTCTAGATAAACATGGTAGTGTACTATTTTCATTTTGCTATAGTTGTGCCACCTAACATGTAAAAAGTAATATTATAGAAAGTTTTCATTATATAAATTTTTATTAATCATAATCTTCTATTTCATCATTATCATCATCATATTCAACTACATTGATCCACTGCATAATTTTTCCAATCTCTAGCCTCTCTTCTCCACATCATCCCAACACACTTCCTTATTTCATCCATCTATCTCACATGTAATCTCTTTCTATGTCTTTTATAATCTCTTGAAATCTGGTTTAAAATTTTAACTATCTATCTATTATCATCTCTTTCAGAAATATGTCCAGTCTTCCACTTCAGTCTCTTAATTCTTTCAGTGATGTCAGTAGCACCTGTTTGTTCTCTTACCCATGTATTTTGGTTTTGATCTTTTCTTGTTACTTCTAAAAGACATCTCTCCATATTTTATTGAGTAATCTGAAGTTTCTGTAATCTGTTAAGTATCCATGTCTCAGATCCATAAGTAAGAACTGGTAACACACATTTATTAAAAGCCTTTTCAAACTCATAGCCATATTTCCTTTTAATATTCAGTTATTTCTATTAAAAGCACTCCAACCAAGTTTAATTCAATGATTAATTTTACCCTATGTTTTCATTTTAAGTAATAATCTGATCAAAATATTTGATGTTGGTAACCTTTTTTATATCATCATTATCAATCTTTATTTTCTTCTTTTGGGAAAATCCATTGAACATTACTTTAGTCTTTTTATCGTTTATCCTTAATCCTATTTTCTTACTTTCATCGTAAATTCTTATATTCCCCGAGGCTTTGAAGCATTATTCGCAAAAACAGTTTTATCATCTGAAAAATCAGGACGACTTATCCATTTAATTTTACTCTCTTAGCTTCCAATGTAAAAAGTAATATGACAGGAGATTTTTGTTATTTGAATTTTATTAATCATGATCTCAAATCTGACTGGAATGATATAGGGTAGCTTCATAGTAGTCGATTGTATTCATTTAGGTGTTAACATAAAATAAAGCAAAAATTTTGAACATAAAATACATACTTTGTATTTTTTTCAATCCCTAACTAAGTATTAAAATATTGTTAATTATGGCTATTCTAGAGATACCATATAAACTTATTTTAAATCCGTTTAAATCACTGGTGACCGTATTCAACTACTTTTTCATTTTCTTATTAAAGTGACTAGAGGAATCAAAATGATGTTTGCAAATTTAAATGATAACCCGTATAAGAGAAATAAATATAGGAATGTGAGCAAGATATTGGGATGTGGGTTTTTTCACTGCTCGATTTAATATTTACTTAGAGGAGTTGCTAAAGAAGGTTTGTTTTGATAAGAATGGAATTAATACTGTGGAAAGGGAAGATTATTATATTATACTGGCAATCAATAAGATCAACTTAACAGAATACTAGTTATGATAGGTGGACTTTGTAGATGGTTTGTGAGAAATGAGCTAAAACCAAAGCAATGAAAATAGATTAAATGAACATCTAGCTATGATGTAAGCAGTGATAAAGATATTGAAATAAAAACTTAAATAGCTAAATCAACTTTCAAGATTTTTTTTTATCAGTGTTATTCTTTTTAACTGAATCATATTGCAATTTCAACAGGTGGAAGTAAAACTTTGAACCACCCTCTATCACCGTGTGTGCATTTCACAAACAAAATTTGTTTGTCAGGTGATCTAGAGATCAAACACCAGAATCTCCTTATCCATGTTGACATCTGAATTTTTCTCTATTATGCTATTTATGAACAGGTAGGAATTAATTTATTTTCACTTGTAACACCTTATGGAAGAGTGAATGGTTGTTGTATTGGAAAGATATTTTCAAGTGTTTATCAATGTGTCTCAAGTTTCATTATATCTAATAAATTATTGTGTGGCTCTTTCAAGAGAAGGCTTAATAAGGAATGTTTTAATATGTGGATGTATGCAGAGCAAAAACTTAGACAATTAGTTAAAACAAAAAATAACAATGAAAATTGACACTATGATTCAGAAAAGAATTGTAAGGATAAATTGGAAGATTAAGATTAGAACAAGCTTGATTATCCTATTTCCAGAAAGAAAGAAAAACCAAAAGTGTGAGAGATAAAAAAAGAAAAATATAAAAAATGAGTTTAGAGTTGATTATGTGAACTAATTCATGAACAACAAATATATTTGCACACATCACTTGTGATCTTTTAAATTATTTATTATCTTTAAACCTCTTCCACAAAACTTTTTTTCCTTAAGACTTGGAACATCTTGCCTAATTGTAATATTCAACTGTATTCTACTCTCAGCCATATACTTATAATTGGCATTTTATAGGTCATCTTTTATATTATCAAAAATTTCTGGAGTGCAGTTTAAAAGTTATAATTGCAGTTTGAATGTTATGATTGCCTATTTGTTAGTGTCTTTTCAGAATGGGTTATATTTACCTGTTTAATGAGGTTTATTTAAACCTCTTCAAATTAATAATTTCACTCTCTTCAAATTAATAATTTCACTCTTTGTGGTCAAGTTGCTATCTTTAGTGTCTATATAAACATATTAGATCATAAATAAAGGTGGATTTCCATCTTTATTGATAAAATAAGATTGCCTTGACAACATATTAAGATTGTTATTGATATTGGTATTGTTTAAGTGTTGATTGCTTTCAATGAATTTACATTTATAAACCTATCTAGCCTTGAATATTATTAGTTTTATTATTTAAGTAATACATTATAGGAGTACTGTTTGAAAGTTATAATTGTCTATTTGTTAGACTGCTTTCAGAACAGGTTATATTTACATGATTAAAAACTTTCATTGAATTAATAATTTCACTCTCTACAGTCAAGTTGCAATCTTAGTATCTGTAGAAACATATTAGGCCATAAAGGTGAATTTCCACCTTTATTGATAAAAAGAGGTTGCCTTGACAACAGATTATTGATTGTTATTGATATTTGTATTGTCTAAGTGTTGAATGCTTTCAATGAATTTACATATATATATCCAGAAAAAATGTATATCTATATTGCATAAAGTGGTGTAATCAAGTATCAGCATGGGTATGGAGATTCAGATGAGTGTTTATGGAATTCATGCATAGTGAAAAAGGATAGATTGACTTTCTTCACTGATGGATGGTTGCAATATAGAAGAGTTGTGAATATATTGATAAAAAATTTAAAACTGAAAAAAATATCTGTAATGCACTGGTTGTTTTCCTTTCCATGCATATTAAAAATGAAAAAAATCCAATCCTTACCTTGCATGAGAAGAGTTTATTAAAAGGTGCTGATCTATTAACATAGTTATGGCAAATCAGGTGTTTGATATTTATAGTTCATCTGAAGAGGAAAGTTGTTCATGAAATGCATACTTAGTAAGAAAGAATGTCAGACTTTTAGAATGGGAGAATGTTTGTAATATGTTGGAGTTGAGAGGTGATTGGTAAAAAACCAAAAACCTAGAATATATATATTCTAGATTTTCAGTTTTATATATATGTACATTAATTATAATATTAGAAATATATACTCTTATTCTTTTCCTTCATTTCCTTTGCATTTCTTCATATATTCATATATATATATTGCTTATAATAACTTCTTTCATATACACTTTAATGCAAAAAAAAAAATTAATAAAATTTCTTTATATTCCTAATAGTTTTGACTGTCCAGCAGTTTTCATCAGAAGTTATTATAAGCAATATATATAATTATAATATTATCACAGATAAATGTTGATTTCATATTATTATTTTTGGAGATTCCATACAGTAAAAATAAAGTAATTAAATAGCTGACATTTCAGTATAATAAATAACAAGAACTTTCCTCAGAGCTTCTTTTTTCTCCAATCATAAGAATTAATGAAATATTTTCATGCTCTAAAGATAAAATTCATTTGGAGTTTATCATGCTGTATATAACATTCCATGGGGAGCTTTTCACATTGATACATTGGACAGACCAATCATAGAATAAATATAAGGAAGAAGAACACGTGTTGGCTGTTAGAGGAAAATCCAATTCATCAACCATTTATTCACTCATAAAATTAACTAATTATGAGACTAATTTTAATAAAACTCATATTCTGACAAAAATTGAACAATATTACTAGAGTCTGCTAAAGGAAGCTATAGAGATTTTTAAAAGACCCAAGAGCATAAATGAAAAATGTGAATTGAAGAAAATAAACAATATTTGGAAAAATTTATTGGAGGATAAAATATTTTTTTAAAACATCACAACCAGGAGAAAATAATAACGGAAACAAAAATAAAGATTTAAAATCCCATACACATTCTTATGATTTGAGAAAGAACCAAGCTCTTAGGAAAGTACTTGTAATTGGACTCAAACATTAGCTATTTAGCTATTTTATTTTTGCTACACAGAATCTCCTAAAAATATATATATAAGAAATAAATAAAATCCACAAACAATGACAAGTTGTTATAGATTATCATTTATTAAGACAAATAAATACAACCATAGCTATTTAAAAGTTTTTATAAGATAATTTATATGAAAAAAATAATGAAAATTATTTACCAATGTTATTGCAAAAGAAATAATTAAATAGAAATGTAAAAAAATCAGCAAGAAAATTTAATTAATGATCACAGACAAGTTCAACTAGTTGCATACATTTATTTGATTTACAGTTTAGTAGGCAACTTTAGTCTACATTACTATTAACCATATTGTATAAAAGATATTAGGAAAAAAGCTATTATCCTATAGGTGGAGCCAATCTTTATTATTTATTTTCGGTTTGATTTATAAAAATATTATACTTTGGGAAATTTATAAAGGAAGGGGGGTAAGGTTTTAAATTACAGCATTATCAAGAAGAAGGTTAAAAAAGGATAGGATGTAAGAAGTAAACAAAGGGTAGCTGATTTAGATATAAATGTAGATATAGAGAGAGAATGGGTCTGCAAAACTAATGATCAAGCTAATTACTAATGCAACAGAGAAGAAAGAGTCTAAAGAATTGATAAAATTGTAGTAAGAAAAAAAGAAATTGTTAAAATTGGATATTTGCATATGCAAGGTGGTAGGAGACCAGAAAAATAGTGGAATTAAACAAAGCAGTTAAAAATGAAGAGCTTGAGGTATTGGCAGTAGTGGAAACATATCTGAGAGAAGAACCTACACTGGTATGGCAGGGTATAAATAGAAAAGAAAAAGAGGTGGTGGTTTAGGAGTTATATCAAAAAACTGTCAAAAAATATTTAAATATTGTTAAGTGTTAAAAACATTTGTAGTTTGAGATAAGGTTAGAAAAACAAGAATGGATGGTGACTATAGCACATATGGTAACTGAAGATAGTCATATTATAATAGAATCGAACAGAAGAATATATAAATGCCTGGTTAAGGATATACAGAGTTTCCAAAAAAAGGGGAAGAAAATAATGCTTATAGGGGATATGAATGGATATATTAAAAAAATTGATGATGTGGATAACAAAAATAGACAGCGTTTGAAATTTTTTTATCGGAGAGTGAATTTGAGCATTGGAAATTTATCAAATATTTACGAGGGATAATACACCATGGTCTAGAAATAATATATTTTATACAATAGATTATGTATTAGTAGAGAAAAAGGGATTGAATAAAATATGAAAAATTAAAGAGTTTGATAATGAAGAGAGAGTATGTAATAGTGATCATAATTTCTTTATAATAGAAATGATTAGTAATGTAATGGAAAATAGTAATAAAAGGAGAAACTTAGTGAAAGATGTCGATGGAGAATGAATGATAAGAATAAATTAGAATATAAAATAAAAGTAGAAGGAAGCATGGAAGAGTTTGTTGGGGGTGAATATAAGGACTGGTGTGGTGAAATAGAAAAAGTGGCAAATAGGGTTTTAAGTAAGAATATTCAGAAGAAGAAAAGTAATAGAAAAGTTAAAAGTATAAAAGAGAGGGGAAAAGCATGCAAAGAATAGATGTTAATATTAAATGTGAAAAATATTTTTAAAAAAGGATGTTGGCTAAAATAGATAAATGTATAGAGTGAATGAAATTAAATACTAAATTATCGAAGAATATTAATAAAAATGGAAGAGATGGGAGTAAAAAAAATTTGGAAATATATTAAAAGAAGGAATGTAGGAAGGAGAGAAATATTGTTGCTAAATGATAAGGAAAAAGTTTATCTCTAGAGAAGAATTAGAGACAATCTTAAATAAGTATGTAATGGATATACAAAACATGTTAAATGTGAAGGACAGAGTGATAACAAACACAAAAGCATATAGTAATAGAAATATTAAGTTTACAGAGATTGAATTGAATGAGACAGGAAAGATATTGAAAAGTGGAAATGCAAGAGGTTTAGAATGGATGTGTAGCAGAAATAGTGATGAATTTAGGAAAGAACACAATTAAATCTATTATCATGTTTTAATAAGATGGCACAGAAGAGAGAATTTCCAGATAGTTGGAATAATACAAAAGTAAGGTGATTATCTAAAGGAAAGGGCAAGGACCATAGAAAGTTAAACAATTATAGACTGATAGTGGTAACATCAGTGTTCTATAAAGTTTTTGCATATACAGTGATTGGAAAGATGGTAAAATGGATGGAAAAAAATAATATAGTGGGAGAAATGCAAAGAGGTTTTTAATTGGATAGGTTTATAGGAGGTAGTTTATTTGAATCACACAACTTATAGGTATGAGTAGGAATATGAGTAGAATGTTCTATATGGTCTTTATAGATATGAAGAAGGCATATGATAGAGTAAATAGAAATAGATTATGAGTAAGTTTAGTAAATTTGGGAAATAATGGAGTTTTTGTGGATCTTATTAAGAGATTATATGAAAATAATTATTATACATATCAATTAGGAAAGATAGAATCAGAGTTAAAAGTGGGGTGGGGCTAAAGCAAGGATGCCCTGTTTTTCCTATGTTTGAGAGAAATGGAGAGAGAGCAATAGAAAGTCTAGAAAGAAGGATAGAGATACCATTAATAGATGGCAAGGAGTGTATATATTATTAGGTCTTTCATTTGCTGATGATATGTTCTTGTGCACAGAAGGTAGGGAAGATATGGAGGTTATGCTGAAGATGTGCACAAGGATGGGTAAAGAGATGGGGATTAAATTTAGTGAAAAAAAATGAAAGATAATGATGATAAATGCTGGGGAAAGTAAAGAAAAAGATTTTTTATTGGGGGATATAAAGTTAAATATGGTAAATAGATATAACTATTTGGGAATTGCCTTAAATAATCAGAGAAATTGCTTGGATGAATGATAGAAAAAATTGATAAATGAAGCAAAGAAAAGAAAGGGACTGATAAATAAATTAACAGTGTTTTCATATAATAAATATGATGTAGCAAGAATTGTATGGAAGAGAATGGCAGTAGCAGAGTTAACTTATGGTAACTATGCATTATGTTTCAGTAA